>PVJC01040612.1:0-15720 GCA_004026665.1 Murina feae
TCCTATCGCTTCCCCACCCCCACGCCAACCATCACCATGCCATCTCCCTCCGGCCCACCCCCACATCTCGCTCACCCTGCCGCTGGCACTGCGCTGGCCTCCAGGGCTGCGGCCGCCATCTTGCCTGAGCTAATTTGCATACAGCCATTCTGATTGGCTAGTGGGCGTGGCTTACCCCCCGTCCCGGAGAAACGGTTAATTTTAATATTTCGCTTTTATTAGTTAAGATTACCTAAACATTAAAAATTTAGTTTCTCAATTGGACTAGCCACATTGTGAGTACTCAAGAGCAATTCTTGCTAGTAGCTACTGTATTGGATATGCAGATAGAGAACATTGTCATCATTGCAGAAACTTCTACTGGGACTTCAAAATTTAAAACAGAATAATTTAGTGCCGGGAATTCATAAAAGAGCTGAGGTACCAAACAGGAGGCTGTGCAGCAATCCGGAGACTAGCAATAACAGGAAGCCATTACTTCCTAAAACAGAGGATGAACAGAGTCCAAAAACCCAACATCACCTGGTAAAAGATGGGATAGCAGGGACCCTGGGTGGGGGCTAGACACGAGGAGGAGAAGCAGCCCCTGCTGGATAAACACCCTGATGTCAAAAGAGGGAAAGAAATACCACAACTTCTCCCTTCCTTCTGCCCTCCAGTCTCCTGCCAGCACCTCCCATAGCTGAACCCGGCCCAAACTCGGGACAAAGGAGCCTGAAAAAGGCAGCCTAGAGGAGTCAGGCCTCTGTTTAAAAGGGCAGAACAGGGAAAGAAAGGAGTGCAACGGCACACAGGTAAGCTGTGGCACAGGCACAAAAAGGTCATTTAGATTAAAAAGAAAACCACAAATAGCCAACATTTGAAAAATGTCCAAACTCAGCAATAATTAAATATAAATTAAAACAATTACTATGAAAATGACAATATTAAATAACAATAAAGGTGTAGTAAAAACATATACACTCATACAATCCTAGGAGAGGAAATTAATTTTCAGAATATTTTCAAAGAAATTGGAATAACTTTGTAATTTGCATCAACAAGTTTTAAATGTTTATGTTGTTAGACCTCCTGAGCGAATTTTCAAGGATAAATCCAAAGTCTAAAAAAAAATAATTTTAGATGTTCATTGCAGCTTTATAATTTTAGAAAGATGTTCATTGCAGCTTTATAATTTTAGAAAGATGTTCATTGCAGCTTTATAATATTGGGGGACAGGAAAGAACTGCAATGTCTCCCAGTAGGTCAACAGTTAAGTAAATTAATATACATTATCCATTTAGTAAAAGAATACAGTATTTGCCACCACAATGATAGATGCTAGAAATATAAAAAAGATGAAGAGGTAATAATACACTAATTTAAATCAACTTAAATAATATTTATGACGGATTTCAATAAAAGAACAGATTTATGATCTGCCTAGTGAATAAAGCTGAAACTAAAATTGATAATACACCAAACAAAATAGCCAAAAGGTTAGTAACAGAGATTGCTTTAATGGTAAGAGTATGAGTTTAGGGTTTACTGTTTTCCTTCTTTATCCATAAATTTTACAGTTTTCCTTCAGAGCTATTAATGCAAATGCTTCAGAGCTGTAAGCCTGTCACAATTATGCCAGTTTACCTGTTGCAGTAATAAACCGCATTATTTGGATCCAGTTCTATTGCCTGTGTGTAACAATCCACTGCAGCAGCATAATTTTCTTCTTTCATGTGGTTATTGCCTAAAATAAAGTAATCAGTAGGTACAGTAAGACAATATATGGGAAAATGTAAAGTCTGAAATATAAATTTTAATCACAGAAACTCCACTAAAATGAAGGTGATCAACATGATTTTTCAGTAACATAGGAGATAAATTTTATATTCTACAATGGAGTTGATATGCCTTAGCTTTCAGTGTGTTTGAATGATTTCAACAATGTGGAGTCTTAATAAAATTAGTATTTGTACCGGTATATCTTATAAAATTTAGGCTTCAATAAGTGAGTAAATGCAACAATTATGATTACCTCATGGGAAAATTTAATATATTCCCGCCTTCCTTATCTTCATCTCTTCCCTTCCTTTAGAGCCACCCCATCTTAATGCAGCACCTCCTCAATTGTCATCTCAATCTAGACCTGTCCTTCTGCTTCTTCCCTGTCAAAATGTCCATCTGCTGAGCAGCCAAGCCCTCACCACTGCTGACGGGTAAACTGTAAAACTAATCATGCTAATATGTTACTGGCAGATAACATTTTTGTATGCTATCTCTTCCAGACAGATTCTTTTGAAAGGGAGCTTATTAGACATGAATTTCTAGAAAGACAAAATTTCAGATACATGGCTAGCCCACAGGGTACTGATTTTCAGGAAGAACGTCTGCAGATACACCAGGAATAATTTAGCTAGGTTGACAATGGGATTTCTTGTGGCTATCTTTTGTATTCAATTAAAGAGAAAAAAGATCTGATTCTTAAAATTTTTTAAATTTTAAAACATTAGGAGAAAGGATTTACATCCCCAAAGGCTCTATTATTCCTCCAGCTGTCTCTAAACCAGAAGTTCTCCTGTTAGGTTTGTTTTTTAATAGTCATTAGCTAATTAACGGGAGAAGGAGGAGTGGATTTTTGTTTGTTTTTTGTTTTTTGCAGGAACGGAAACAGGAAGATTAAATTAAATGCAGGTAGACAAAAGCACTTAAAATCATAAAAAAGTCACTGCAGATTAAGTCAGAAGTGAATACAACGAGTGGCTGTTGACGGGTACACAGTTTCTTTGGGGGGCAATAAAAATGTTCTATGATTATAGTGATGGCTACGCAACTCTGTGCATCTGCTAGAAACCAAAGAATTTATATACTTTAAAGGAATAACTTGCAATGGTATGTGAATTACAGCTCAATAAGGCCTTTTGTTAAAGTTAAGAAAATTAATTTTCTCCCCACACCCAAAAAGAAATGAATATAATGCTTTTAAAGCAGCTAAGAATACACAGCTTTTATGATTAACTACATCAGCTGAGGTACTTAAAGAAATTTGCTTCTTCCATGCAAAAGATTTACGTTTTCTGATTTATCTGGATTTCCTTATTGCCACTGGAACTTTTTGTCTTGGGATGATGTTTTATTATCATTACATTATTATTATTATTAAAACCTATTGTATGTTTTTTCCTCTAAACCACCTCAAATGTAGATACAATAATATATATACATTATAAATACATTTATACATATTGATGAAAAAGTTTCAAGTTACAAAATATTTAATATGCAAAACTTAAGACACAAATGATGAATTTTGTGAAGATAAATATAACTAAGCATTGCACAGCACTTTATAGTTACATGGCACTCTCCTATAAAATTGTCTCCTTTAATTATCAAAACAATCCTATCAAATATGCCAATATTTCTGTGATGTGTCAGGGAATAACAACAAAGAACTCTTCTTAATTTCATCTGCTCTTTCTGTTGCTCTTCAAAAGCAAAGCACACAAAAAAATATTTGAAAGCAACCTTTCAGGAAAGTACTACTTGGCTAGAAGAAATATTTCAAAGAACTCAAAAACACTAAATATACAAAAGTTAAAATAATACTAACAATTATCTTCATCTCTTTGATTAAGCACGAAGAACTTGGGATCCTAGAGTATACACAAGACAGTTACAAGTGATGACCCTTATTTGTTTTGCAAGTTTTATACACAACAGATCTAGTTCTCTTGAAACAAGCCACAAACCGCTCTATTCTTTTAGATTCCTTCTCTATCACTTTCACTTCTCTTTCACAGTATAAACCAGAATCTTATCCAGTGATAGAGTCACATTATGCAGAGTTTCAGAAAGTTTTACCAAGTAAGTAATTTTCCTATGAAATATTTACCTTCATCTTTTAATTGGTCAGCTTTTCCCACATCTCCTGGTACTGAGTTTGAGAGAGGCCGAATGTCATTCTGAAATAAATAAAAATTTAATATACTTCCACTTAGCTACATTAGGAGTCATCCAATAGAATTATAAGTAATGTAATAATGGATTGATTTACCCATTTCACAGTAAGTCATCTGTAATTCCACATCATGAAATCTAACACCTAAATGATAGTGTTAGCAAGAACAAGGGAAAGCCTTTACTTTTATTAGGAGAAAGAATATATGGAATTTTTCTAGAAGATAATGGGCAACTGTGAATTGAAATTTTGTTTTTTACTTGCTTTCCCTATACCCAGAAATCCTACTTCATGGACATAAAATGGAATCAGTATATGAAAAAATAGGAATAGAAATATGTTTAAGGGATTGCTTATATTAGTGAAAATTCTGAAACAAATATTTATTATCCTAAGAGATATCTTAGTAAGCCAAATTCACAGTTTACCAATAAAAGTATTTATTATAAGATCCTATTATTTAAACATGTGCACACACATACACACAGTCTAAAAAAACAAAGATTGGAAGGGTACACACAAAAGGTTAACAGTTGTAATATTTGGAGATAAAAGTTTCAGTCTCTTCTTTATGTCTTTTCATATTGTCCAAATTTTTTAAAACAATGGGTATATATTAACTTTACCATAAGATAAAAACAGTATAAAATCCCTGTTTTTAGTACCTACTATCATCCTCAAACTCCCTTTGCATTAAAAAGATTTAAAGCAAAGGCACTTATGAACCAAATGAAATTTTACAAATATCTTGAGTGACATTAAAAACACATACATTTTCCATTTTTTAAATGATCTTCAGCTTTTCTCCCCAGGTCCCCATTCTATACTGAAGATTGAGCACAGAGCAAGAAAAGCAAAAGTTCATGAGGCACCAAAATGTAATGAAAAAATGGGACGTCACTGTGGGCCTCAAACTTACTAAACTTAATCTTTTTCAGACAATCTTATGGCCCATGTTTCCTGAAGAGGCCAGGAACCGGAGACATGTAAACACTTGTGAGGAGGAGGAATTGGAAACATTGGGTTTCAATCTTAGTTTTGCACATTGACCCTGAACCTTCCCCTGTTTTATTTATTATTTTACCTTTCCCTGTTTTAAAGAGCCCATCAATGGCCAAACTTGATTACTTCAAAATGATGATTCAATTTCTGATGAATCTATTTCTATGTGGTTACTTCCTAAACATTAAATTTT
Organism: Murina feae; assembly: GCA_004026665.1. NCBI lineage: Eukaryota > Metazoa > Chordata > Mammalia > Chiroptera > Vespertilionidae > Murina > Murina feae. The sequence goes on from PVJC01040612.1 coordinate 5,133, forward strand.
TTATTTTTAACTTATAATCCATGTTTTAGGAGAATGTCAATTCAGATGTCAGAAATCTAAAAATGCTCTGATATTGTAAAGGACTTAAAAAGTCAACTAAACCCTAACCGGTTTGGCTCAGTGGATAGAGTGTCAGCCTGGGGACTGAAAGGTCCCAGGTTCGATTCCAGTCAAGGGCATGTACCTTGGTTGCAGGCACATCCCTAGTAGGAGGTGTGCAGGAGGCAGCTGATTGATGTTTCTCTTTCATCAGTGTTTTTCTAACTCTCTATCCATCTCCCTTTCCTCTCTGTAAAAAAAATCAATAAAATTTTTAAAAAAGTCAACTGCCCTGGCCGGTTTGGCTCAGTGGATGGGGCGTCGGTCTGTGGACTCAGGGGTCCCAGGTTCGATTCTGGTCAGGGGCACGTGCCTTGGTTGCGGGCGCGTCCCCAGCAGGGGGTGTGCAGGAGGCAGCTGATTGATGTTTCTCTCTCATCAATGTTTCTGACTCTCTATCCCTCTTCCTTCCTCCCTGTGGAAGATCAATAAAATACATTGTAAAAAAAAAAACCTCAACTTAGAAATATTAAATTTAAAAGAAGGCGAGAGGATGAGAATAACTACTAATATGTAAATCTAAAGCACGTTAAAAGAATTATGCTTTGGGTCACAAGTCATATCCATGTGGACTGTCTAATACCCCGCAAGAAGTTAGTTACTTATAGGCTGGACCCCTCATATGTGAACAAATCCAACATAATGCTATAGTCAAACTTAACTCAGATGCAGAGGAGACGACAATGACAGCTTACCTTACAGAAGGAATGTGTGAACATTTCTGTCAGAGGCTGTGAAACTGCGAGATGTGTATCTTCTGGGCTGATTTTAAAAACTGTCTCCAAGCACTGAATCGCAACTTGAGACAAATTTTAACAGTGAAAAAAAAACAAGTTAGCAAACTAAAAAAGAAACAATTTTTTTTTTTTTGTAGAAATCTGCACTCTATTGCCATCTGTGGTAATTCAGCCTTTATGATCACAGAACATAAGGTTGAGCTGAATAGAGATTTCTGTTTATAGACCAGCAATTGAGGGAAGACAACTTGATTTCTTATTCCTCACTTAAGAAAAATGTTACTTAGAATGTAATGCTCAATATATCTATTACATCATATTTTGTTGAAGCAAGTCATTACCTAGTACTTTCGGTGTATAACCCGGGTACGGACTGGGTGGGGAGACATGGTGGGCGCTTATACTAGAAAGGAAGTCTGTTGTTGTGTGACAAGACACCTTAAACGACATTTGTAAAGGATGTGGACTTCATGCTGTGGACAAATGGAGAGCTATTAGAGAATTGAGTTAGGAGAATGACATAACTGGATTTGTGTTCAGAACTGAAGTCTCGTAGGAAGGTTGAGAATGGATTAGAGAGGGAAGGGAGCTAAGAGAAAAAAATGAAAGCAGAAAACCAGTGGGTCCCCACTTAAATGGTCTAAACAATGCAGGGGTCTGAACTAGGGCAATAACAGTGAAGAAAGCATATCCTGCCCTCTCTACAAGTACCCACTGAGGGAATGGAAGCAGATTCTTATCCTTCTAGTGCTCTTGTTTAAAAAGGAATGCTCTCCTGGCTGAATAAGATAAGAATGTGGCCAAAAAGTCAAGTGCACTTCCAGACGGTGTCGAATAGATTCACTTAGATTTATGCATGACTTTTAAATGATACGTTATGTATTAACTGTGTTCCTGAGAAAATTATCTATCAAAAAAAAGCATTATTACTTTTACTTCCCACAGAAGCAATTCTCCTTAGAAAAGGGACTGAATAAGGAAATTATAAGTTACCAACTACAAAACATCAAAGTGTCTTTTAGATAGAAAATACTAGTAATCTACTGTTTACCTATTCCTCAAACCCGCCCCCCCCCCTTTTACTTCTGCCAAGTAGTTGTTCCTTTTTTGTTTGTTTGTTTTAAAGAGAGAGGGAAGGAGAGAGAGAGAAAGCCAGAGAGCCAGAGACATGGATTTGTTGTTTATACATTCATGGGGTGATTCTTGTATGTGCCCTGACGAAACCCACGACCTTGGCATATTGGGACCCCGTTCTAACCAACTGAGCTACTTGGCCAGGACCCTCGCAGCTGTTCTTACACTTCAGTTGTACTTGCACATTGGGCCATGCCCTGGCCTGTTTTGCTCAGTGATTAGAGCATCAGCCCGTGGACCAAAGGGTCTTGGGTTAGATTCCCAGTCAAGGACACATGTCTGGGTTGCACTTGACCAATGCCGGCCCCAGTCAAGGCACATGTGAGAGGAACCAAGCGATGTGTCTCTCTCACATGGATGTCTCTCTCTCTCTCTTTCCGTCTCTTGTGATCATGAATTTGAAGTGGGAACAGTCAGCAAGGTTATATTTTGCTCCCTCTATATACATTCACATGGATATGGGAAAGAGTAGATGAAGAACTGGATTTAAACAAGGTTGGGCTTTGCAAGGAAGGGAGGGATATACAAGAGTGTGATTATAATGATCAACTATGGAATGTAAACTGGGTAAGAAGAGGGGTGTGAAAAGGTGAGGGGTCAAGAGATTGGAGGCCCTGGTAAGGTGGAAGAATTGTTTGGGGAGGGATTCAAGAGGGAATGAGCTGGCAAGACAAGCGATCGTGGTCAAATGGAATTATCAAGGTAGAGATGATGGAGGGAATGTCCAGGTGATGACAAAGCTCAGGGAAGAGTCCCTCAGCCTTGGCACTACTGACATTTTGGACTAGATCGTTCTTTGTTGCTGGAGGCAATCCTGTGTATTATAGCAGCATCCAGGCCTCTATCCACTCAGCGCCAGTAACACCAGCTCCGCAGTCGTGACAGTAAAAAATATCTCCAGACATTGCAAAATCACCCTGAGTTGAGAACTACTGGTCGAGGGTCTGACCAAGGGAGTGAGTGGTTGAGATCAAATCACTGGAGGAAAGAAGGTCAAGAAACTGAGAGCCAAGGGAACTGCAAGAATCAGCTGTGAGTATATTGCTAATGCCAAGAATTACGACAGGAGTAGTGCTAGAGAGAGTGACAGTGAGCAGGAGCCACAACCCTCAAAACACGAAGCAGTTGTCAGGAGACGGCAACATTTCGGAGGAGTGGGTGACGAACTAAGTAGAAGGCTCAAAGCCAAGAACACGGCAGCTCATTGTGGTGGTAAAGCTGGTACCAGAACCTAAGCTTCTTTTCTAAGGCTTTTTTAAATGTCTAGAAGGTGGGCCGATATCTCCACATGATCTCATATTCAATAAAATTAGACTCACAGAGTCAAAAATAGGGGTTGGTCAAAAAAACAATTGGCACCATTTCTGGGTGCCATATATAAGAAACAGCTGAAGGCACATCATTTTGGCTGAACACCCTTCTAAAAATAGGAAATAACATCTTGTTTTTTCGTGTGATTTTTAAACTGAATTTTCCTTCTGGCCCTTAAAAGTATGATGCTGCCTTTGATTAGAGAAGAAACATCTCTTAGTAAATGACTGCATTCACCTGTTTGCTACAGAGCAGCCATAACCAACACCCTCCTTCGGTAACCAGTCACCTTCCCTTCACATACTCTAACCAACCTTAATATTAAATGGACTCATTGCAACGTTCTCCAACTGTGTCACCTGCTTCCTTCACTGCCACCTGGAAAAACAACATCCCACCGACTGCAAGCAGTTTTACAGCAAAGGCCCAATTTTCATCCCCGCCTCCTAAATGCATATTCACAAGGGAAGTACTTATTAAAATTAATAGATGTGTCTCCTTTACAGGAGAAACAGCTTCAAGATGGGAAATTCAAATTGTACTGATATTTATGTTCTCCCAAGTGCACTGTCTCATTGCAATAATTAAGTCTCTAGGCCATAAGGAAGCTGGGCTCATTGACCCTCCACAAGCTCATATGCAGAATCCTGCCTTGTTGTGGTTATACTGAACGTACATTTATAAAAGAGAGACAGGAAGCAGAGAAGATGCTGTCAAGGAAGCATGTGATGCTATCAGCCAAGTCCTGCTCAAACGAACAGATTACCGAAGCTAATATTTAAAGCTCACAGAGAATAAGGATGCAGCCCTCTCACTGCAAGTACCCAAATAGGAAGTTGTCGGAGAATAATATGATATAATTATTAGATTTTTACATGGTGCTTTCATAATGACTAAGGTATTTTCATTGATTCTTAACTGAATGCTTTCCTATCAAGAAGATACAACAAGATCTACAGAGGAAGAACCAGGATTTAAATCTCAGCTCTGCTACATGTTAGCTGTTCTGTTACTTTAACCTGGCTTCATTCATTTATCTGTTAATTGGGAATAATACTAATTTAGCAGGCACTGTGAAGAAAAATTCCCTACAATAGGAATAGCATAGTTCTGACATATAAAAGCTGTTCAGTAAATAAACAATAGTCCTCTTATCTTATTAATTAAAACAAACAACACAAGCCTCAGAGAATGGAAACTCATGATTACCTTAGATCAGGTCTCTCTTCTGGAAAGGTAACAAACCATTTTGATTTTGTTATAATAGGTCATAATGCCAGGCTTACAGCTATTTTAGTTTTTATTTATAATTATAATACAAATGAACATAAAAACAGCTGCCTACCTTCCAAACTTTCTTGTTCATCTGAAGTATAAGCATCCATCTGGCTTTGTTCCCGTAAGAAACGAATAACTGCATAAACTAGGTGCTTGATAGATGACATTTTTAAAGTTTCAATTCTTTTCCTTGATGAGAAAAAGAAAAACACTGAACTCAGATATTTTAAAGAATCAGCCAGAAAGGTTATAAACAACAAAGGTTATAAACGACACTAACAGTAAAAAGCAAAAACTAGAATCTGTATTACCTTCGCTCCTTTCTATTTTTAAAGAGTCACGTGAGCCTAAGGTGTTCTTATGGCCATGCATTATATATTTTCATTTCTATCTTGCAAAAGCATAAACCTCACAAAAGTAAAGTTTTTCTCAAAACATGTATAACATTAAGCTTTGACTCTCACTGAATATCTCACTATATCTTAACGGGATGCACGGCACAGATAGAGAGAAGGACTGGGGTAGAGCTACAGGGGTAGAAATCCCCCAAAGGCCTCGGGACTAAGTTGAGGGAGATTGCATACTGCTGACTCAGAAGCTGATCCATGCTAAGCATCTTCCTCTACCCCATGAGATTTTAAAAATGTATACATGTTATATTTCATCAAATACCTGTAGGCTGGGGCAGGTATTTGATGAAATGTAGTAACGAGAGGTTTTCAATCACTGAGTGCCATTCTTACTAAAAATGGCATTCGTGTTTAATCACCAGACATGTCAGGAAATCATTGCCCAAGTCGATGGATACTATACACCGACCAGTGCTCTCTGCAGTAGCTGTGCTCTCGTGGAGGAGCTGGAAGCTCTGGGCCATGTTCATTCACATGGAATACTATCGCATCCAAACAGTGGCGCAGGGCCAGCGGGCTTTAATGGCTGATTTCCACCAAATCGCATCGTCCATCTGCTCCCCAGTCTCTAATTCAAAGCCAGGGTGTGGTACCCGCCGCTAGGATGTTTATTATTTGTGTGCTTATTTTAAAAGCGAGCCCCGCCTCTAGGCCACAGGGTTGCAAGTACTAAAAAAGGCCCCAGGGCAGAAGATGAGAAAAGAATGGGGGGAAAGGGGGTGCAGAGGGGAATGGAAATGTCCAACCTCTAGCCAGGCTTCTCCTTATTCTACCCAGAGCGCAGGCACCTCCTCCTTCCTCCCTCCGGTACCGGGCCTGCCTCCGCCCTGGCCGATGAGGCGGGGTGCGCGGTGCCGGCGCCGTCCGGGCGGCGGGAGATGCCCCCTCCCCCGACAGAAGCCCCTTACCCGAGCGGCGTCCGTCGGCGGGTCCGCCCGCCCCCAGTCCCCGGGGCTGAGCCGGGCTCCCGATCGCAGCTGTGCCGGCGGCAGCCCCCAGCTCCCCGCTCCAGGCCGCGCCGCCCCCGAGCCCACCGGGAGGTGCGCTTCGCTCCGAGCCGCCGGGTCTCCGCAGAACCGCCCCCGGGGCGGCGCAGGGCGCGCGAGGCGGGGCGAGGGCGGGGCTGCAGGGGGCGCCGGCGCGGGGCGGCCGCACGTGGGAGGCCGGGCCGGACCGCCGCCGCCTCCGCCGCCGCCGCTGCCGCTGCCGCCGTGTTCTCTGCAGCGAGGCCACCTCCTGGCTCCCGGCGCCCCGCCTCTCTCACCCGCGAACCGGAGGACAGCGCGCCCATGATCGTGCAGTGCCTGTCGGCTGCGCGAGGCCTCCACAGGTACCTCCAGGGCGCGTGGGCACCTTGGCCGTGGGCAGGGCGGGGTCCTGGGCGCGGGCCGTGCGGGCGGCCGGGCCGGCGTTCTCCCACCACACCCCTGCGGCGCTCCGCCGACCCTCCCTCCCCGCGACCCGCCCGCTCTACCCCGGGGACACCTGGCGCCCGGCGGGGAGGGCCCCCTTCCCTCCCTCCGCTCCCGAGAGGGGCCGTCCGTGCCCCTTTGTTTGGAGCCGCCTCCGCTGCAGCCCGGGGAGCGCAGGGAGACGGTCCGGGTGAGGAAATCATTGACTTGGCCCCCACCCAGGGCCGCAGACCCGTCTTTAAAAGTGCCGCAGCTGTGGACTCGGGAAAAGCCGTTTTCATTTGCGCCACACACACGCACTTAGCATGCAAATCGTGCAACGGCCACACAAGATGAAACCGCTGTGGTTTTGCTGGTTTCTGTCCATGCTGATAGCCTTTTTATTTACCTCTTCCCCCCACAAAACATTCGGCCTCTTGCCGGGGTATGTTGACTTGGCTCCGAATGGAGGGAATTCAGTTGCTTCGGACACGGTTTGGGGCAGCCTCAGCTGCTGTTTTGGATTGCTTCCTAGGTCCTAACCTCTCCCTCTGCAACAGATCAGTAGCAAAATGGTAAGAAAACGACATTCTTTGCAGGGATGTGCTGGTTAGAGTGGTTTTCAGAAAAAAATGTCCTGCCCCCTCCATTCCCACATCTATCCTTGAACTGTAAGTCTGAATGAAGGTCCAATAGGAGAAAGGAAATTTGTGTTTCTTACTTGATACTTCTAAAACGCCTTGGAACATAGCAGTATTTAAGGTTTTTAACCGTTTTCTATTGTACATTGCCACGTATCTGTGTGCTGTTTAGTCCTTAGGGTTAGAGTGCCTCGGGGGACAATAATAATTTAAAAGATGATTTTGACCATATTTCAAGCTGTCCTTTTAGTCTGCAGGCTGCAAGTAGTATAGCTGGCAAATAAAGCTAAACCAACAGATGAAGATCTTCACATAATGCAGTGTGAGAAAAGAGAGTAAATTTCGTGTAAGATGGTGGTTTTCAAACTTTTTAGTCTCAATACTCGTTTACCTCTCAAAAATTACTCAGGACCCAAGAGCTTTTTACGTGAGTTGTGTCTTTCCATTTTTACTGCTAGTATATTAGAAATGAAAACGGGGAGATTTTTCAAGTATTCATTAGTTTATTTAAAAAACTAATAAACTCATATATGGATAAATAACATTATTAGTAAAAGTAACTATTTTCCAAAACTCGTCCAAAAAAACAATGAGAAGAGTGGCATTGTGGGGTTATTATTTCTTGTGGGTTTTTTTCCCAGCTTTTTAAAATTGTTATAAAATAGGCATAACATAAAATTTACCATTTTAGCCCTGGCCAGTGTGTTCAGTGGTTAGAGCATCTGCCTGGAGCACATACCTCGGCTGTAGATTCAATCCTTGTGCAGGAGGCATCCAAATGATGTGTGTCTCTCTCGTAGATGTTTCTCTCTCTCTCTCTCTCTCTCTCTCTCTCTCTCTCTCTCTCTTTCTGCCCTCCCTTCCCTCCCTTCCACTCACTCTAAAAATCAATGGAAAAAAATATCTTTGGGTGAGGATTAACAACAAAATTTTTTTTACCATTGTAATCATTTTTTAATGCACAATTTAGTGGTATTAAGTACACTCACATTTTTTTGTAACCATTACCATTATGTTTTTCCTGAGCTTTTTCAGCATCCAAAACTGCAACTATATCCATTTACACTTACCTATACTAATAAAAGGGTAATATGCTAATTAGACCAGATCAACTGGACATCTTCCAGATGTCCAACTTCCTTCTGGACAAAGCCAGGGTGGCGGGAGCCAAGGCAAGGCAGTTAGGGGCAATCAGGCCAGCAGGGAAGCAAGCAGTTAGGGGGTAACCAAGCCAGCAGGGGAGGGCAGTTGGGGGTGACCAGGCTGGCAGAGGAGCAGTTAGGTGGCAATCAGGCAGGCAGGCAGAGGCGGTTAGGGGCAATCAGGCAGGCAGGTAGGCACAGGTGGTTAGGGATGATCAGGCAGGCAGGCAAGTGAGCGGTTAGGAGCCAGTGGTCTCTGATTGTGAGAGGAATGTCCCAGATTGCAAAGGGTGCAGGCTGGGCTGAGGGACCCCCACACACACAATATGAATTTTGTGCTCCAGGCCTCTAGGTAGACAGTAACTTCTCGTTATCCCCTCTCCCATTTTCCCAGTAACCACTATGTTTTTTGTCTATGAATTTGACTATTTTAGGTACCTCTTATAATATTTGTTTACTTGTGACTGACTTAATTCACTTAACAAAGTATTTTTAAGGTTCATCCATATTTTAGCACACATCAGAATTTCCTTTATAACACTGAATAATAGTCCACTTTATAGACAATCCACATTTTGTTTGTCCACTCATCTGTCCATGGACATTTGAGTTGTTACCCCCTTTTGGCCATTTTGATTAATGCTGCTATGATCATTGGTGTGTGCATTCTGTTTCAGTCTGTTTTCAATCCCTTGGGATCTATACCAAGAGTAGTATTACTGGATTGTATGATAATTCTATGTTTAATATTTTGAGGAGCCACAATTCTGTTTTCTATCACATCTGTATCATTGTACATTCCCATTGACAATGCACAAGGATTCCAGTTTCTCTATATCTTCAACATTTGTGAGGTGTGTGTGTGTGTGTGTGTGTTGTTGTTGTTGTTGTTGGTTTTTTATAAGAACCATCCTATGAGTGGTTCTTTTGCACTTTGGCAAAGCAGATGTGTGACTTAATAGAGAGTAGCTGGATTCTTACATCTACTTCTGCATTTAATCTGAATCAAACAAAAGAAAATACACTGTTTTGGCTTAAGAAGATGAAGAAAATCCCACCTTTTGAGAGAAACAAGATGGCGGTATAGGGTAGACACCGTAAATGCAGCCGTGAACAACTATTTCAGAAAAACCACGAAAAGAACACACGGACACCACTCGCACCCACAGGAAGGCTGGCTGAGTGAAAATCCTACAACTAGAGAAGAGTCTGAGACTCAGAGGAGCAGCGGAAGCAAAGTACAGAGGTACGGAGGCGCGCGCACGGGGCTCGGGGAAGGGCTGGTGCCGGGGGACGCGGTTCTTTTCCATAACGGAGAGAGCCACAAGTTCCCAGCGGCTCTGAACTCCAGTTCCAGGCGAGTTTCTGAGGACCCAGACACCCGGAGAAGGGGGACTGACTGGCACCAGGAGGAAACCCAAAGCGGGTTTCTCTCAGCGTTGCTTGCAACAAATACCGTGGGACACAGAGACCTGGTGTCTCTCAGCGCAGGGCTGAAAAGTGCCATAGCTATTTGCTCCGCCCTGCCCTGCAAACTCCCCAAGGCCCCGCCCCTCCCAAGCTGCGTCAGAGCTAGGGCAGAGGCTTAATCAACGCCTCCTTAAAGATACAGGAGCCAGCCTCACCCAGTGGCCAGAGTGGGACTAACCTAAACAAAACAGATCCACAAGGAACACACTCGAGGCAGATGCAGTGAGCATAAAAGCTGCACTGAAACAACTCTTGCCCCATAAGGGTGTCTCCAGCACAGAAGTTCTCCCACTGTAGACACAGCTGACTCTCATAACCAAGTGGCTTAGAGGTTAATCCCTCGCAGTGATCACCTAAATTAGAAAGGGAAGCAGCCAAAATGCAGAGATGAAACAGGTCACAAATGACAGAAATGGAGGAAAGAAAACAACAGGATATAGAGTTCAAAACCACGGTTATTAGGTTTTTCAAGAAAATGCTAGAGACTGCTGATAAATTTAGTGAGATCCTCAATGAATCTAATGAGACTCTCAAGGATATGATAAAGGACCAACTAGAAATGAATCATACACTGACTGAAATGAAGAATATTATACAGACATCCAACAGCAGACAAGAGGATCGCAAGAAGCAAGTCAAAGATATGAAATATGAAGAAGCAAAACCCACCCAGCGGGAAAAGCAAAAAGAAAAAAGAAAAAGGATCAAAAAGTATGAAGATAGTGTAAGGAGTCTCTGGGACAACTTCAAGCGCACCAACATCAGAATTATAGGGATGCCAGAAGAAGAGAAAGAGCAAGATATTGAAAACCTATTTGAAGAAATAATGACAGAAAACTTCCCCCACCTGGTGAAAGAAATAGACTTCCAAGTCCAGGAAGCGCAGAGAACTCCAAGCAAAAGGAACCGAAGGAGGACCACACCAAGACACATCATAATTAAAATGCCAAGAGCAAAAGACAAGGAGAGAATCTT
>PVJC01040613.1:0-15732 GCA_004026665.1 Murina feae
TAATAATAATAATAAGCCCTAGCGAGTGTGGCTCGGTGCATGAATGTGATCCCACACCACCAATAGGGGGCATGCAAGAGGCAGCCAATTGCTCTTGCATTGATGTTTCTCTCCCTCTAAATATCAATAAAGAAATTTAAAAAATGGTAAGTAAATAAATAAAAGTAAAAATCATGCCTGGAATTATTGTTTTATTGTGAAGACTTTCAGGGCCTGCAATGTGGACCACCAAAGCTCTGAAAGACCAATTGATACCAGTTCTTTGGAAATATGACATTAACTGAATTAAGTTGTATAAGGAAAGCACCCCTGCAAGCATGCTTTGTGAGGCAATATGTCATAATGATGAGAAGCAGAGAATTGGGAATCAGACTGACCTGTGTTTGACTCCCATTTTCAGCACTTACTAGCTGAGTGCCTTTTGGCAATTCCTTTAATTGCCTAAATCAAATTTTTCTAAGCTTTAATTTCCTAATTTGTAAACTGGCAGCAACATCTACCATAAAGTTGTGAAGAAGATAATGCTATATAATAAAAGCCTAATATACAAATTTTCCCCTCAGGCGATTGTTTGACCCGGAGTTTGACCAGGAGACCAAGAGTTTGACTTCTCGCTATAATGTGCACTGACCACCAGGGGGTGGCACGGAACATGGCGGATGCTGGCAGTGGGTGGCAGTGGAGGCACTGCTGGCCCCAATGGGCCCTGATAGAGGTGGGGGGACCATAGTGGGATGGTGGAGCAGGTGAGCAGGTGGTGCCAGGCTAAGGCGAGTGTCAGGGGGAGATGGGGGAGTCAGATGGACCCATCCATTGCCCAGCAGGAGGCAGCCACGAGCAGTGGTGGGGGGCAGAAGGCTGGCGGGAATGCCGCCCGGCTCTCAGGTGCTGAGGGAGAAAGGTTAAATAGCAATATCAAAATATTTCTTCTAATTATTTTCCTTTCAATGTGCACCAATCTGTGCACCAGGCCACTAGTATGTCCTATCTAATAAAAGAGTAATATGCAAATTGACCATCACAAGATGCCTGCCCCCATGTGGCCAAAGATGGCCACCACAAGATGGTCAGCAAGGGAGGGCAGTTGGGAGGGATCCAGGTCTGCAAGGGAGGGCAGTTTGGGGGGACCCAGGCCTGCAGGGGAGGGCAGTTGGGAGGACCCAGGTTGGCAGGGGAGGGCAGTTGAGGGGACCAGGCCTGCAGGGAAGGACAATTGGGGGGACCATCCTGGCAGGGGGAGGGAAGTTAGGGGCAATCAGGCCGGCACAGGAGCAGTTAGGCATTGATCAGACTGGCAGGGGAGTAAGGGGCAATTGGCAGGCGAGAGGTCGGGAGCCAGCAGCCCTGGATTGTGAAAGGGATGTCCGACATCCCATCCCGTTTAGGCCTGATCCGGGATCGGGCCTAAATGGGCAGTCGGACATCCCTCAGGGGGTCCCGGATTGGAAAGGGTGCAGGTTGGGCTGCGGGACACCACCCCCACCCCCCACCCCCACTCCGTGTACGAATTCCGTGCACTGGGCTTCTAGTTAATAAGTAAGATTATATCATCTAAGTGCTCCTACTTAGAAAGTGCTCAACAACACATATTCATTATTGGCAGTAATAGATGACAAAATATTTAAAATATTTTGCAGCTCCGTGTTTAAACAGAAGTCTCAGAAGAGATGTCCCTCATTTTCCTTTCTTTAAAAAAATGCGTTTTTAATTGATTGATGAGAGAGAGAGAGAGAGAGAGGCATCGATCTGCTGCTCCACATGTTCAAGCGTTCATCGGCTGTTTCAGACCGAGGACCTTGGGTGTGAGGATGTGCTCTAACCAATGGAGCCCTGGCTAGGGCTCACGTTCCTTTTAAAAACCACTTGGACACTTCCGCCCAACGAGTACCTTCAAAGCACCTCACTGACGCACTGACGCCATGAAGATCTTATCAGCCACAGACCCCGCCCTAGAGAAGCCGGTCTCCTCCAGCAAATGGAGAGACAGACACCAGGTTAAGGTGGGATCGCAGGTAAAACACAAGTAACTCGTTGGCAGAAGTGTGTCCCACGCCACGGGAGGCCGTGCGTGCGAAGGGCTGCAAGGGACACCAAAGGGGAGGGGAACGTACCGGCAGGCGCGCGGCTGTTCCCGGAGGACGCGGCTTCCACGCCGCTTGGACGGGTTTAAGAGGAAGCGTGCGAGCCGTGGGACTCGACGCGGGTGTCCCCAGGTGGAAAGGCGGCTCCGCGCACCTGCCCTCCCGGCTTCCCACCCGTGACCGCTAGGGGTCGCCACCGGCGCCTCCCCGACCTCACAGACCGCAGCGCCCCATCGCCCTGCGCCTGCGCGGGCGGAGCCGGGCGCGCGGGAGAGAGCGGGTCTCGCGGTAGAGAGCGGGTCTCGCGAGAGGAGAGCGGGTCTCGCGAGAGTGCGAGCGACGCGGCTGGGAAGAGTTGCTTGGTTTCGTCTGGCGACCGACCGCGGGCCGCAGGCGGGTCTCTCCGGGGTGGGCGCGAGACCCCAGCCGCAGGCCGGGGTTCCCTCCAGGCAGAGGAGACGGCTTCAGCGGGGCTCCAGGTCAGCGGGCCGACGGGGACAGGCCCCTCGCTCCCGCCCGGGAGGAACGGGGGCGCCCCTTCCCTCACGCCGCTCGCCGCCGCCCCGCTGCTTCTACTCCCCGGCGAACTTCAGGGGGACCCGACCTGCGAGACGGCGGCGGGGGGCGGGGACGGTGCTCGGGTGTCCGGCTGGGACTGAGCCTGGGGTGCCCCCGGCGTCCGGCAGGCGAGGGGACCCCAAACAGGTCCCGTCCTAGGCCGGCCCAGCCTCCCCGGCAAACCTCGCCCGCCTCGGAGGCGGACGGAGCCCGAGGGGCGGGCCGCCATCCCCCGGGGGGGAGCGCTCATGGCCCGCGGCGGGGCCTCACGGTCCGGGGAGCCGGGCGGAGGCAGCCGTTGCTCTCTCCGGGCGCCACCTCCCTTGGCCGAACGGCCGCAGGTGGACCCCCTGCGGGACCCCGGGCCCGGAGCCTACGGAGGGCGGGAAGGGGCGAAAGTGGGCGCCGTGGCGAGGCGCGGCGCGTGGTGTCCGACCGCGTGAGCGAGTGACCACGTCTCCCCGGGCTTAGACCAAGGTTGTTGAAAACCAGACGTACGATGAGCGTCTAGAGATCAGCGACGCCGAAGAGGTTGCAGGCGCTTGTACTCCGACCCCGAGATACAGAGGTGAGAGGGGAGGGGAGAGGGTCCTCGGCACAGAGCCGGGCGGGCTGACCACCGCGTCCGAGACGTTTCTCTTTTGCAATGGCCCGCGTCGCGTTCCGAGTCCCGTGTCTTCACTCGCCATTGCCCCGTGCTGTCACTGGTTCCCGGGAAGAAAGCGCCGCCCCCAGGTGTCAGGGTCTTCGCGCACCCTGGTCAGTGTTCCCGACTGACTGCCCGCTGCTGCAGGCTCCTGCTCCGCTCACTGCCTGGCAGGGGCAGGGGGAGTGTGTGTTACCACTTATTAGAACTGTTTTTGCCTATTTCTGAAGATGCTTCAGTAACCTGCCCGTAACCTGCAATCCCAATAAAAATATCAATGGGATATTTTAAGAGGACCTGACACTGTAATTTATTCAACAATGCATTGTGTTGAACACACACACGCGCACACACATACATACGTATACTACGGGCCCGGTGCCCAAAAATTTGTGCGCTTGGGGGGGAGGGAGTCCTGCAGCCCGGCCTGTGCCCTCTGGCAGTCTGGCCCCCCCCCCCCAGGGATGTCCACCTGCTGGAGTGCCTGGGCAGCCTGGGTGAGGGGCTGATGGCTGTTTCCAGGCTGGCCAAGCCCCCCCTCCCCAAAGTGGAGACCCCCTCACCCCATGAGTGTGTGGTCAGCCTGGGTGAGGGTTTAAGGGCCGTTTTCAGGCTGCCCACAGCCCCCATTGACCCAGCTTCCCAGCGAGGCTGGGGTTTATTTATCTTCTATAATCGAAACTTCATTACCTTGAGCAGAGGCCTAGGCAGGCAGTGAAGCCTCCTGTTTGGTTCAGCTCCTTGGCTTTTATAATTGAAACTTTGTTGCCTTGAGCGACCTAGGCAGGCAGTTTGCTCCATTGCTGGTGCAATGGAAGCCTCCTGTTTGCTCTAGCTCCGTGGTTGCCAGCCGCCATCTTGGCTGGGTTAATTTGCGTACAGCTGCTTTGATTGGCTGGTGGGTGTGGCTTAGGTGTAAGGGAGTGAGGGTCAATTTGCATATTGCTGTTTTATTAGATTAGATAGATGTGTATATATATATATATTTTAGAAAGGAAGGAAGAGGGAGAGAGAGAAACATCCATGATGAAAGAGAATCATAGATCGGCTGCCTCCTGCAAGTCCCCCACTAGGGATCAAGCCCACAACCCAGGCATATGCCCTTGACTGGAATCGAACCTGGAACCTTTTAGTTTGCAGGCCAATGCTCTATCCACTGAGCCAAACCAGCGAGGGCCAGCAATGCATTTTTGAATGCATACTGTGCATCAGCCTTATGCTCGGCACTGCACATACAGGTATTAAAAGGCATTGATTCTGCCACCCTAAGGCTTGTAATCATGGGAGACATGACAAATGAATAAATGAGCATACCAATGTGGTAAATGCATTGATGGAGGCAAAGAGCTTGATGTTAGGGAGAATAATGGTGAGGAGTGGGATCTATTTTTTTTAAAAATATATTTTTATTGATTTCAGAGAGGAAAGGAGAGGAAGGGAGAGAAAAAAACATCAATGATGAGAGAGAATCATTGATCAGCTGCCTTCTGCACGCCCCCTACTGGGGATTGAGCCTGCAACCTGGGCATGTGCCCTTGACCAGAATCGAACCCAGGACCCTTCAGTCCACAGGCTGATGCTCTATCCACTGAGCAACACCGGCCAGGGCTGGGATCTACGTTTGCAAGGGTATCAGGGATGGCCTAATGAGGTGACATTAGAGACTGAAAGATGGGGGGATCCAGACAGGGAGGAAAAGTAGGCCAGAAAAACAGCAAATGGAATGTGAAAAAGGCCCTGATGCCAGAAAGAATTTGAGTTTGAGGACTTGAAAGTTGGAGACCAGCGTGCGGCAGGAGGGAGGCGGAGGGAGGCAGTAGCGGGAAGCAGAGCCCTGGAGGCTGTACTGTGCCCTGGAATGGGTGGAAAGGTGAAAGGAGGAAGCAGTAGGAAGGACTGTTGCAATGGCTGAGTTGAAGTGAGAGTGGCTTGTATGTTGTGAAGAAGCTGAGAATAAAGAGAAGAAAAATCACTAAAACTTGTTCGGCCAGTGTGCTCAGTGGTTGAACATAAACCCATGAACCAGGAGGTCATGGTTTCATTCCTAGTCAGGGCATGTGCCTGATTTGCGGGCTTGATCCCCAGCGTGGGGGATGTGTAGAAGGCAGCCGATCAATGATTCTCTCTCATTGATGTTTCTGTCTCTCTCCCTCTCCCTGCCTCTCTCTGAAATCAATAAAAAATATTTCAAAAACCACTAAGACTTGATTATGGATTGGATTTGGCTTTTGAGTTAGGAACAAAGGATGACATTTGAGGTTTGTTTTTTGTGGTAAATACCATATACCTAATACAAATTTTACCATTTTATCCCTGTTTTAAGTTATACAATTCAGTGGCATTAAGTAAATTCGTGTTGCATAGTATCTCACTATCTATTTCCAGAACTTTTGCACCATCCTAAACAGAAACTGTACCCATTAAATAATAACTCCCATCACTCTCTACCTCCAGCTCCTGGTAGCCTCTGCTTTGCATTGTCTCTATGAATTTGTCTACTCTAACACATAAGTGGAATCTTACAATATTTGTTCTTTTGCATCTGGCTTATTTCACTTAGCACGTTTTCAAGATTCATTCATGCTGTAGCATGTGTTAGAATATTCTTATTTATTATGGCTGAATAATATTCCATTGTCTATATAAACATATCTTGTTTATCCATCTGCTGTTAGACATTTATGTTATTTATAGCTTTTGGGTGTTGTGAATTTGTGAATAAGCTGCAGTGAATATTGGCATACATGTATCTGAGTCAGTGCTTTTAATCTTTTGGAGACACACACACACACACACACACACACACACACACACCTGGACTCCCAGGTTTTTGACTCATCCATGTTTTTAATCATGCTGGCTGTGGGCATGATACATTCATTTTCATTCTGAGTAATTTAGTAGGCTGGAAAATGGTGTTTAATAGGCACTTATTTGATTTAGAAATCATGCCAGTTAATATCTTACATCTGGTTAATCAGAATATTTCTATTGGTTTATGGACACTTATTTAGGTTTATTTTTTAAAATATCTTTTTATTGATTTTTAGAGAGGAAGGGAGAGAGATAAATAGGAATGTCAATGATAAGAGAGAATTATTGATCGGCTGCCTCCTGCATACCCCCTACTGGGGATTAAGCCTGAAACCTGGGTATGGGCCCTGACCAGGAATGGAACTGTGGCATCTTGGTTCATGGATTGACACTCAACCACTGAGCCACACTGGCCAGACTGATTCAGATTTATATTTGTGACTAATATTTGATAGGAGCTGGTTCCGTTTCTTTCATCTAAGTTCTTTCATTTGATCCTTACAACAGTCCTGAGTGAGAGTTATTACAGACCTCATTCAGAGGTAGGAATACTGAGATCCAGAAAAGGGGTCATTTTGTCCAAGTGATAGAATTGTCCTCCAAACTCAGTATTTTGAGTATAAATCCAGTACTCTTTTCATTTTATTAATTACTAACCTCATTTTATCAATGTGTATGTAAACTAACGGCAGATTTTATACCATTTATGTAAATAATCAGTTAGTATAATGTCTAACCCGGTGCCTTAAGCACAGAAATGCTTGGTAAATGCAGGTTTGAACTGAATCGACACAGCCATGGCTAGGGTTCAGTCTCCTGTCTTTTTGCTAGATGCTCATATAAACTGTGGTCAGATTATAAAATATTATAAACTAAAAATTATTTGTCTTTAAAAATTCTTTTAACTATAACCTAAAGGGAAAACTTTTCTTCTAAGGACTTGGTCGTTCTGCCCGTCTTCCAAACAAGAGTATGGCTGATAACAGCAGTGATGAGTATGAAGAGGAAAACAACAAGGTGCAGTACAGCCCACAGCCTCTTGTGCAATTTCTGCTTTGAGTTTTCGCAGTTACGTGACACCAGTTCAGTAGTAAACATTTCCTGGATGGTCACCTCCAGTGGTGTGGTACCTTCGACTTGCCTTTAGGAATACAGACTGCTACTAGAGCTGAGTTTTTTAAAAGATTTTTAGAAATTGAGTTTTAGACTGGAAGGAAGGGAGAGAGAGCAACATTGATCCGCTGCCTCCTGCACTCCCCCTGCTGGGAATCGAGCAGATAACCCTGGGGATGGGCCCTGCCTGGGAACCGAACTGCAACCTTTCTGTGTAGGGACAGCGCCCAACCAGCTGAGCCACATGAGCCAGAGCTGCCGCTGACTTTCAGGGAAGCAGTTCCATATAACACAGGCTAGTGTTTGCAAACTACTGATCATAAGAATCAACTGGAGACACTTAATTTTTAAAATGCAGATTCCCAGTCCCCATCTAGAACGACCAAATCAGAGTCTTGAAGGTAAAAGCACGGGGGTTTATATTTTTAGCAAGCACTCCAAGTAACTTTCTTTTTAAAAAAATATATTTTTATTGATTTTGGAGAGGAAGGGGAGAGAGGGAGCAAGAGATAGACACATGAGTGGTGAGAGAATCATTGATCGGCTGCCTCCTGTGTGCTCCACACTGAGGATCGAGCCCACAAGCTGGGAACTGAGCTGTGACCACCTGGTTCACAGGTCGATGCTCAGCCGCTGAGCCTCGCCAGCCGGGCCCAAGTGATTTTCTTCATAAAGCAGGTTTGGAGTCAGTGTTTTAGACATTTGTTTATTGTCAGTATTTTGTGAAAGAGACTTTAGTTTTGAAGTCTTAAGACCCAGATGTCACTTTATTGTTGTCCTATGAACTGTTTCTAAGAGAAAGACAGGAAGATGCCTACAGCTCTACGGCACGTGAGGCCTTGAAGTTGTGCGCCTGCTCTTTTAGCACCGTTGTGTTCAGCCTTAGCCTGTGGTCCGCTGGTCACAGGTTAGCTGTCTGTGCAGAACAGGAGCCTTCACAGCTCTATGAGAGAACATTTGAAGCAGTGCAGAAAGTTTTGGTGATACAGACTGATTACGTAAAAACCCCCGAGAGGTGCCATTTTATCGTAGCCCCGTTTTGTGAGTAGTGTGCTGTGTTAACATCTAACCCACAGAGACATTTTTCAGGTATTTGTATAACGCTGTGTTATAAAAAAATACCCAAGGCTATGTATAATAAACTGTGTTGTGCTGTGACCAAGAGCAGTTTGTGTGTGTGTTTATGTTTAAGTAATTTTTTATTGATTTCATAGAGGAAGGGAGAGGAGGATAGGCACATCAGTGATGAGAGAGAGTCATTGATCTGCTGCCTCCTGAATACCCCACACTGAGGATCGAGCCCACAACCCAGCATGTGCCTTGAGCTGGAGTTGAACTGTGACCTGGTTTGTGGGTTGATGCTCAATCCCTGAGCCATGCCAGCTGGGCCCAAAAGCAGTCTCTGATGTCCTTTAATGTGTCACAATTTCATTTGCCAGTAGCTGCTTTACCATGAAGGAAATCTACAATAATGAAAGGGTAATATACTCGTTAGATCGGATGTCCTTCTGGACGAAGCCGGGGGCCAGAGGGAAGCAACCTAGGTCCTGGGTGCCTGCCGGCGGCTGGAGAGAAGCTGGTGCCAGCAGCCAGGGGAAGGAAAGCCTACTCTTTTATTTTTTACATTTTATTGATTTTTTTACAGAGAAGAAGGGAGAGAGATAGAGAGTTAGGAACATCCATGAGAGAGAAACATTGATCAGCTGCCTCCTGCACACTCCCCACTGGGGATGTGGCCGCAACCAAGGTACATGCCCTTGACTGGAATTGAACCTGAGACCCTTGAGTCCGCAGGCGGTGGCTCTATCCACTGAGCCAAACCGGTTAGGGCAGGAAGGCCTACTCTTGCACGAATTTTCATGCATCGAGCCTCTAGTCCTATATAATAAAGAGGGAATATGCAAATTCACTGTCACTCCAGTCAATCTGCACCCACAGCTGAGGCTAAGTTCCCATAACGAGCCTTAAGGAGCAATCAGCAGGGACCTGAGACTGCGCGCCCACCCACCTCCTGCATGGGGCTTGACAGGGGACCTCAGGCTGCTCCCCCTGCCCTAGCACCAGGCCAGGGGAATTCTGGCTGCACCCTCTTCCCTGGTGCCAGGCTGGGGGTCCTCAGGCCATGTCCTCCTCCCTGGCCCCAGGCTAGGGGACCTGAGGCTGTGCCCCACACTGCGCGCGGGACTTGACGAGAGCCCTCAAGGTGTGCCCTCCGCCCCAGTGCTGGGCCAGGGGACCTCAGGCCATGCCCCCCACCCCAGCACCAGGCTAGGAGACCTCAGGTTATGCCCCGCCCCAGCGCCAGGCTGGGGGATCACAGGCCACTCCCTCCGCCCAGAAGGGCTTGATGGGGGACCTCAGGCAGTGCCCCTCTGCCCTGGCACCCAGGGGACCTGAGGCTGCACCCCCCACCCCCCACCTGGCAGGGCTTGACAGGGTGGGACCGGCTGGGTCTGGATCTAGCCCAATGAAGGGGGGGCCGTCCAGGTTTGGGTCTCGAGCAATTCTGAGGTGTACGTAGGTGGCTGAAGACTTGACTGTGGGTTCCATGGTGCACCCCAGACTCTGACAGGAGGAAGATTTTCATATACGTTTTACTAATTTTCTTTAATCTCTGACACTTCTATTATAGAGAAAGGGCAAATAGCAATATTAAAATATTTCCTCTAATTAATCCCCTTTTAGTGTGCACAAATTTCGTGCACTGAGCCACTAGTGTTAAATAATTTAAAAACTAGAACCAAAATCTATTAATCTTAGTATAAGCCATATAGCATTTGGAAACCAAGCTTTCAAAATCTACTTTTAAAGGAGAGCAGTTGGTCATCTTTCAGGACCTAAATGAGGGCAATTCTCAGGCTCCAGACCACAGAGGCAAAGATATGGACGCCATCCCAACTGCCCCTCCAAGCCCCAAGCTCATGGACTTGAGAGGGTGGGCTGGTATGTAGAGAACCTGAAGCTCAGAAAGATAGGTTGTAATGCCAGTAACAGAAGAGTCTCTTATTTTGAGATCCAGTGTATAGTCTTTGCATTTTTTGTATTTAAAAAATTATTGATTGATTTATCTTAGAAAGACATTGATTTGCTGCTCCACCTCTGAGTTAATTCTTATATGCTTCCTGACTAGAAATTGAACCTGCCGCCTGGGTGTATCAGGACGATACTCCAACCAATTGATCCACCTGGCCAGGGCCCAGTCCTTGCATCTAATTTATGGGGGAAGGGAAGGGAAATTTGGTTGAGTTAGATAGCCTTTGAAGAGAATGGAAACAGAGTAAGTGTAGCCTCTGGAACTGCTAATCAGAATTCAGGCTTAGGGTTGGTCATGAACTTTCTTCTTTTGATAGTTACAAGCAGCTTACTCGGGGCAGTCTTGCAAATTAAATACTAGAATTCCTCCTTAGTACCTCTGAATATTAAGGTCCCCTAAAGTTTGTCTTTACACTTCACTTTTCCTCATTTCCTTCCAAAATAACAATTTAGAGGCGCCTTTCTCCAAAAGTTTTAGGGTTGAATCTACTGGATAGTTTATGCAGAGGTTTCAGGGTCTCCTAAGTAACAGGTCAGATAGATATATATTGGATAAAATGTATGCCTAAACCTCAAGCAGACAACTAGAATATGGTTATGGAAAGTGGGGACCAGTGTGTAGTCAGCAGGAGCAGACGGTCTCAAGGCCTTCTGGGGAGTGCTGCCTTCTCTCTGATGTGGCCCCAGGAAGGCAGGGCGGGTTAGGATCCTGGGAGAGAATGACAGGTTCGCTCCTGTGTCCTTACCTGGGTCTTTCTCGCCTGCTGTGCCCTCTCCCAGGAGAAGAAGAAGGCCTTGCAGCTGACACCTCAGCAAGGCTTTAGTGAAAATGAAGATGATGATGACGACTCATCGGAAACGGATTCGGATGAAGATGATGATGATGAAGAGCATGGAGCCCCCCTCGAAGGGTGAGGAAAGCACCTTCTTCAAAACATGGACCAGGAGGGTGTCAGTTAAAGTGAAGTTCCAGCATCTCTCTGATCTCTGCCTAGGATTTCTGTGTGTCTCAGAAACCCAGCAGAATGAGATTTCATTCTTTTCTGATCCACTACCTCACCGAGTCTCGATGTCACTTCGTTGTCGGAAACATTTGTGGACTCGAGTCGTGTGGATTCGCTGAGAAAATCCAAAAGATGGTCCCTGACTTTGGGGAGTTCACATTCTGGGGCAAAATAAAGTTATGTACATACCAAAGAATTTCTATTGAGCAAGGAGAGCACACGGCACAGGAGTAGAAAACTCCAAGCTCAGATCCTTTATGGACAGGTTCTTCAGGGCCCACATGAGACAAAAGGTTCCTGAATGATGCTTAAGTCCAACACCTCTTGCCCTGTTCCAAACTCCGTTGTCAGATTAATCATGACCCATCCTTACAGGTTTTAATTAAAGTGGATTCTAAGAACCATCCATTTAAAATACAATTACCAGTTAAATAAATGTTGATAGAACCAGTCAGTAGAACTTTATCTAGCCCTGGAAAACAATGAGTTAGCACTCGTTGCACTGGTAAAGAACAGTCTCCAAGCCCTTGCTAGTGTGGCTCGGAGGCTGGAGCGTTGGCCTGCGGACTGAAGGGTCCCAGGTTTGATTCCAGCCAAGAGCACGTACCTTGGTTGCAGGTTCAATCCACAGCCCTGGTTTGGGCGTGTGCGGGAGGCAACCAATTGATGTCTGTGTCTCATGTCAATGTTTCTCTCTGTCCCTCCCCTCCCTTCCATTCTCTCTAAAAATCATTGGAAAAATATCCTTGGGTGAGAATTAACAACAAAAAGGACAATTTCCAAGTGACACGATTACATTTTTAAAAGGTATAGAAGTGTTCATGCTTTGCTACCCTATGTATAAAACAAACTACATAGACTGTAGGATACACTAGAAATTAATAATAGTGATTACTTTTGGAAGGAGAACTTGCTGGCAAGGTGACAGATGCGTAAGGGAGACATAACTTTTCATTGTATGCATTTTGTACCTTTTATTTAGTATCATATGCATGTATCATTTATTTAAGTAGTTAAATAATAAAAAAATAGTTACCTTTGCTTTAGCCACCTGCAGGTTGACATTAATTAAACGAGGCAAATGTTTAATACCATATTGACTTTTCATGCTTCCCAACTTACTTCCCTAATTATAATTAGGGGAACGTAAACTTTAAGTCATAACTCTCCCCAGAACGACCTTGTTAATAGCTTTCAAAGTTATTTATATGCTTTGTCAATGTTCATTGCATTTTACTTAGTTATAATTAATATAGTATTTTTTATTGTGTACATTTCATGTGTCAACACAACTATTTTGTAGTTGTTAATCCTCATCTGAGAATATTTTTCCATTGATTTTTAGAGAGAGTGGGAAAGGGAGAGAGACAGTAATGGATCTGAGAGAGACACATCGATTGTTTGCCTCCTGCATGTACCCCGATGAAGGCCAGGATCCAGTCTGCAACCGAGGTACAGGCCCTTGATTGGAATCAAACTTGGGATGCTTTAGTCTGAGGGCTGACACTCTATCCACTAAGCTAGAGCCAAGTATTTTTTAGTAATCATGCAGTATTCAACTTGAACATACCTAACCATTATTTGACTGTTGGATATTTTGTTTCTAATTTTTTACTTCTATAAATAATACTGTGAAAAACATCTTTATAAACATAACTTATTTTCTTGAGGCAAATTATTTTTAAAAAAATATATTGATTTTTCACAGAAAGGAAGAGAGAGGGATAGAGAGTTAGAAACACCGATGAGAGAGAAACATCGATCAGCTGCCTCCTGCACACTCCCCACTGGGGATGTGGCCGCAACCAAGGTACATGCCCTTGACTGGAATCAAACCTGGGACCTTTCAGTCCTCAGGCCGACGCTCTATCTACTGAGCCAAACCCGGTCAGGGCAAGGCAAATTATTTTCATATCAGAAATTAAAATCTCATTCTATCTTTTCTCTTCATCCCTTTTATTCATAAAAGGGGAGGCCCAGCTGATGTGGCTCAGTGGTTGAGCGTTAACTTATGAACCAGGATTTGACAGTTTGATTCCTGGTCAGGGCATATGCTTAGGGTTCGGGCTTAATCCCCAGTAGGGGGTATGCAGGAGGCAGTTGATCAGTGATTCTCATCAGTGATGTTTCTGCTATATTCTAAAATGTTTAAAAATTATGTTTTGGATTTTCTGCAGCTCTGTTCTTTATTGTCAGAGATAACAGCTAATTTTAATAAATTTTTTAAAATATATTTTTATTGATTTCAGAGAGGAAGGAAGTGGGAGAGAAATAGAAACATCAATGATGAGAGATAATCACTGATTGGCTGCCTCCTATACACCCCCCACTGGGGATCAAATCCCCAACTCGGGCATATGCCCCTGACTGGAATCAAACCCATTCTGTAGGCCAACGCTTTATCCACTGAGCCAAAACAGCTAGTGCTAATTGTTTTTAATGTATTTTATTGATTTTAGAGAGGATGGGAGAGGGAGATAGAAACATCAATGATGAGAGAGAATCATAAACTGGCTGCCTCCTGCACGCCCTCTACTGGGGATCAAGCCCGAAACCCAGGCATGCACCCTTGGCCGGAATCAAACCTGGGACCCTTTAGTCCACAGGCTGACACTCTATCCACTGAGCCAAACCAGCTAGGGTCATCTAGGGCTAATTTTAATACATTTTAAATTTGCCTTGCAAACCACCAACGAAAGGCTGGAGCATAATCTAGGTTCCGAGTCCTGTGCCCAATGAGTGTAGTAGCACAGGGCTGGGCGGCGTCTGCTCCTCTCTGGGTGGAATCCTGTGTTTCTCTCCCCAGGGCCTATGATCCTGCCGATTATGAGCATTTGCCAGTTTCTGCTGAGGTTAAAGAGCTCTTCCAGTATATAAGTAGGTGAGTGTTAGGTCTTCTTACCAGAACCCCGGCCCTACCTTGCCCTTTCTGCCTCTAGTCTGAAACGAGGCCTTCTCCTTACATTTTTAAAACCTAAATAGTAAAGTAAGTTTCTGTTTCATTCTTCCCTTGGCATTATCTCCTAGGTATACACCTCAGCTGATTGACCTGGACCACAAACTGAAACCTTTCATTCCTGATTTCATCCCAGCTGTAGGGGATATTGATGCATTCTTAAAGGTACAGTCAGTACATCCTAAAAATGAGTCCAGAGGTGTTTCTTCTGACACCTCTATTACTCTACCAGTTCCACTGATTTTCTTGACAAGCATTGGCTACCTTGATATGTATCCTTCATTTCATTAGAGTTCTTAACCTTGCTCTCTACTCCATGTTATGTTTACTGCTATTCTGTAGTACTTGATTATCTCATTATATGTTAAAAATTGTCATATATTTGCTGCCTAATTACCCATGACTTCAGCTTTCTCTTAAGGTCCTGTAGGTCATGTGTGTTTTCTAGGTAGGATTTTAGTGCCGTGTGGCAGACAGGCGTGCTTTTGATACTAGCAACAGTGATGAAGCAGAAGAGTTCTTCCTCTTGAGCTTCCACCTGAAAACGAGGTGCATGGCCTTTTTATGTCCCGCTCATTGTTTTCTCTGTTTCCTCTTGCCCAGGTCCCACGTCCTGATGGGAAGCCTGACAACCTTGGCCTCTTGGTATTAGACGAGCCTTCTACAAAGCAGTCAGACCCTACAGTTCTCTCGCTCTGGTTAACAGAGAACTCCAAACAGCACAACATCACAGTAAGATGCTAGTGTAGTACCGGCCCAGCAGGGGAGGGCCAGAGTGGAGGCCTTGTTGGTGTGTGTAAGGTTGATTTACTGCCTACTAAAAGTGATGGGTGTGGTTTCAGGACAGTCCTGTTTTTTTACATAACAGTTTTATTGAGATATAATTTACCTACCATGTACCCTTTAAAATTGTACAGTTTAGTGATGTACTGTAGAAGCATCATCATCTAAGAACATTTTCGTCATTCCAGAAAGAAACTGTGTGCTCATTAGTAGTCACTCCTCATTTCCCCCTGCTCCTAGACTCTGGTAACTGCTTCGTTTATTTTTATTTATTTTTTAATGGCTGAACACAATTCCATTTATGGAAACTTCACATTTTGTTTATCTACTCACCAGTTGTTTCCACTTTTCTTTTTTTTTTATTATTTTATTTATTTATTTATTTATTTTTAATTTTTATTTTTTTTTTAATTTATCTTTTTTGTTCAGATTATTACAATTGTTCCTCTTTTTTCCCCCATAGCTCCCCTCCTCCCATTTCCCACCCCAACTTCTGTCCTTGCCCCCCCACTGTCCTCATCCATAGGTGTACAATTATTGTCCAGTCTCTTCACGCATCCCCAACACCCTTAACCCCCGAAAATTGTCCATCCACTCCATTCTATGCCTCTGATTCTATTCTATTCACCAGTTTATTCTGTTCATCAGATTTTTTATTCACTTGATTCTTAGATTCACTCGTTGATATATATTTGTTGTTCATAATTTTTACTTTCCTTTTTCTTCTTCCTCATTCTCAAAGGA
>PVJC01040614.1:0-15742 GCA_004026665.1 Murina feae
CAGCAAAATATAAATGATAGTGATTGACTAACCTCATCACTTGACAAGATTTCCTGAAATCCTAGAAGGCACCCCATGCTAGGCTAGGCTCCTTGGCCACACGATAGAGACTCCCGTCCATCTATAGTCCATTTTCAAGGAAAAAAGGGCACAGTATCCACTGGACAGGCTTCTCTATCAGTCCCAACCCGACCTTGCCCTCAATAGATCTCTAGGCACCCCCATCACTCATGACCTCGAGAGTACTTATAACAGTGCCAGATGTTTGTCATTCTTGTGTACACACTAATATGTACACTGGAGCTCAGCCGTGCATATGGTCCTGGGTATGCATGCTAGTGGCAAGCAGAGCACTAACTGAGCACAACTTTGAACAGAGGAATGCATGATATGTTTTACATCTTGGGAAACCTAATAGCTTTGTGTGAATAGACTTGAAAGCTAATTCACTGTGCAATTAGAAGATTGCTTTACTAATCTACATAACAATGTATTGTTAAGTCTTTGACATGATGCATTAGATCATTGTCACACATGCTATTTGATAGCCTATGGCCTGCAGTTCTTTTACTTGTAAAGGTGCCATGATAGGTGTGTGGTGCATAGTCAAGGGCTCATGCTCATTTATGCCAGTGAATGATTACCATGGCTAAATGATGCTCTTAAAAAGCAAATATTTTATTTTTATTTAAAAAAAATGTAGTGAGATGTTTTTGACATATAACATTGGCTAAGGTGTGCAGTGTGTTGATTCCATACATTTATATATTGCAATATGACCACTGCAGTGGTGTTAGTGAGCATCTCTAGCATAGCACATGGTTATCATACTTTTTGTGGAGAATAAGATCTAATCTCTTAGCAATTTGTTTTGAAGTTTATAATATGGAAGTGTGGACTAAGCACTAAGCTTGTATTAGATCTCCAGAATGTATTTATTTACAAGTTTATGGCTTTAAACAATACCTTTCTATTTCCCTAAAGCTGTAGCTATTGAACAGCAGGGTATAAAACAGATACATAGACCAATGGGACTGATGACAGCCAAGAAACAGGCCCTGAAACTGCAGTCCACTCATGTTTAACAAGGGTGAAAGGACACCCAATGGAGAAAAAATAGTTTCTTCAATAAATGGTGGTGGGAACAGTGGATAACCACACGCAGAAAAAAATGAAATTAGACTTCTATCTTACACCACTCACAAAAGATTAATTCCAAATGGACTAAAGACTTAAACATAAGACCAAATACCATAAAACTCCTAAGAAAAAACACTGAGGAGAAGGTGCTTGACATCAGCATTGCTGATGATTTTTTGGATATGACACCAAAAACGCAAGTAACCAAAGCAAAAGTCAACAAGTGTGACCACATCCAACAAAAAAAAAATCTTCTGCACAATCAACGTGATTGAAAGACAACCTATGAAATGGGAGAAAATACATGCAAACCATTTATTGGAGGAAAATAGCAAATATTTTAAATGTATAATAACTATTTCTTTAGACTAACTGCAATACTTAATGAACTGAACAGATTCTTTCCAGTTCAAAATTTTAAAATGCATTTCGCTATTGAGCAGAAAGTGTGTCCCGGTAACTCCATACCTGTGTTCTGTGTCCCGGTAACTCCATACCTGTGTTCTTGGGCAGGTAGAGAGCTGGGGTTGTTTCTCATCATGGGCTTGATTGGTGGTAATCAGCAGAATGGTAACCGGACAAATACTGGGTCCATGCTGGCGTCACTACTTGAGGCAGTTAAACAGAGACGAGGTTGAATCATCGGACTGTTGATTCCAGTACTGTCAGCACTGTGAGAGAGCAGCAGGTCACCCACAAAAATCTGCTCTGTACCCCAACCAAGCCAACTGCTTATATTGGATAGAAGGACAAAGATTACAAGGGTTGTAGGCAAAAGGTATCCAAATGGGCAGTTTGCAGGTCTGGAGATTTGCAAAGGCCTGTGGTATGCAAAGGGCTGGGGGGTCTTCAAAGGGCTGGCAATCCTGGTTTCTGCAACAAAGTCAATATTTCCATGATAATAGGAAGCTCCTAATGGGGAGGAAGGGCTGCATTTCCAGATGAGCTCCCAACCAGGGTAGAATGTGCCTTCCTTAATCAGAATAAAACAATCACGGTTAACAGAGCATGATTAATATTTCTCACAATTCTAGCTGGTCCCTGATGTTCTATTTCTGCCCCTAACAGAATGAATGATAGGGGATGAATAGGATAGCAAAATGGGAGTATCAATGGTTTTTTCAGGTGTCTGGGTTCATAAAAATTAAACAACATATTCTGCTGATGTAATTTCAGGAGATGTTAGGGACATCAATAAATGCAGACAGACATGAGGCAATTTCAGAGTGAAAAGATAATTGAACAGATGGTAATAATTTATCATGTACAGCAGCAAATGTGTATAAGGAACTGCACTCCATCCTGCTTTTTAACCTCATTTTCCAGATAAGATCCCAACCCCAACTCTCCAAGGAATGAGGTTGAGGTCCTCATACTAATGTAATAAAGAAAAAGTTCTGATGTATCAATTCTTAACTCTTTTGCATGTTGAACAACTTATTATGTATCTAAGTAGAACATATAGTTTTAATATTATAAAACACTAGGGGCCCGGTGCACAAAAATTTGTGCACTTGGGAGGTCCTTCACCCAGGCCTGTGCCCTCTCACAGTCTGGGACTCCTCTGGGGATGTCCACCTGCTGGTGTGCCTGGCCAGCCTGGGTGAGAGGCTGAGGGGCATTTTCAGGCTGCCCACAGCCCCTTCAGGTTTTGGGTCCCTACTGGGGTACCTGGCCAGCCTTGATGAGGAGCTGAGGGGCATTTTCAGGCTTTCATTCTGCCCACAGTCCCTTCACAAAACAAACAGCCATCAGTCCCTCACCCAGGCTTGCCAAGCCCCCCAGTGGCGTCCCTCACCCCATTGGGTTGTGGCCAGCGTGGGTGAGGGGTTGAGGCGTGTTTTCAGCCTTTTAGGCTGCCCACAGCTCCCATTGACAACAATGTCCCAGCAAGACTGGCTGGAAGCAGGTTTCTGGGGTTTGTTTATCTTCTATAATTGATGCACTGTTCCTTTAAGGCAAGGCCTAGTAACGAAGCCTCATTTCTGCTTCAGCTCTGGCTTCTATAATGAGACAATGTTACCCTTAGAGTCAGGCCCTGCCTGCTGTTTCCTTCAGCTCCCGAGGATTCTATGATTTATACTTTGTTGCAAACATGTTTTGCCTTGAGCCAGGATAAGCCGAGCCGGTGCGCAGAGAGTTTCACTTTCACTCCTGCTGCAATGGAAGCTGCCGTTTACTCTGTGAGTGGTGGCCACCATATTGGCTGGGTTAATTTGCATACAGTCACTCTGATTGGCTGGTAGGCATCCCGAAGGGATGGTTAATTTCAATATTATGCTTTTATTAGTTTAGATTATATTACTACCAGAGACCCAGTGCAAAAAATAGTGCACCAGTGGGGTTCCTTAGCCTGGCCTACAGGATCGAGCTAAAACTGGCTTTCCGACATCCCCTGAAGGGTCCAGATTTGAGAGGGTGCAGGCCAGGCTGAGGAACCCCACCAGTGCACGATTAGGGCCAGAGAGGGATGCAGAGATTGGCCAGCCAGGGAGGGACCATGGGAAAGCTCATCTCTCTCAGCCCCAATCAGCTGGACTCCAACAGCAAGAAAGCTAATCTATCAGTCAGAGTGTCTGCCCCCTGGTGGTCAGTGCACATCATAGAGGGCAGATGAGGGGCCTTAGCATATTATTAACATATTACACTTTGATAGATGTTGAACAAATGACCAGATGACTGGACACTTAGCATATTAGTCTTTTATTATAGAGGATTTTCATTGAAATGATATTATAAGCCCTAACCGGTTTGGCTCAGTGGTTAGAGCGTAGGCCTGCGGACTAAAAGGTCCCAGGTTTAATTCTGTTCAAGGGCATGTACCTTGGTTGTGGGCACATGCCCAGTAGGGGAGTGTGCAGGAGGCAGATGATCAATGTTTCTCTCTCATCTGTGTTTCTAACTCTCTATCCCTCTCCCTTCCTCTCTGTAAAAAAAAATCAATAAAGTATATTTAAAAAAAAGAAATGATATTACAAGCCCTGCTTTCTAAGAAGAAAACCGGAGGTGGTTATGTAACTTGCCCAACATCTCCCAGCTGGCATGTGGCAGAGCCCAGGTTCTAAGGAATGGACGTGCCCACAGTGCAGGCTGTCTCAGCACACCTTACAGCCCAGGGGCTTCCTCAGAGACTGTGACGCAGGCCCTGTGTTGGGGGTCTGGTGCTGGAAGCAGGCCAGCAGAAGCTGGTGTTTGGATCCTGGAGGACTTTATAATGTGTTTCCAGTCTCAGCATTTAGATGATTTACCTCATTCCCTACATGAAATTGGACTTTCTCGAGTTCTAGGCAATCCTTTGTAGGTTGAATTGTGTGAAGTCTGAAAACTTCAAAAATAGAGTAATTCTTAGTCTGGGTCTTTTGAAATGGATGTGTTTTCCTCATGAATTTTGATGGATTTGGGGAGGGAAGGCTAGGCTAAGTTTATCTTCCTTCCCCTTAAGGCATCTCTTACCTTATGCTCTGAGAAAGAACCTACACACCATTCTGAGAACTACTTGAGGCCACTCTCTGCTTGCCTTCTCCTGGATGCTGTTACTAATAATAGTAGAGCTGGTCACCTGTGAGACACCAATGCCTTGATGTGTAATGGGCAACATATATTTCTGTGGAATGCAGTTCATTTGGTGAATGGGCCTCCTTGCATAAATCCCCTCACTTCATCTTTACAACAGCCCTGTATAGTCGGCCTCATTGCTGCTTTTTGGATGTTACTGAAGAGAAAACTGAACTTTAGAGAAGTAATCATTTGGCCAAGATCTTCTGACTCCAGAACCCGGCCACATACACTAACCTTCACCCACCCATGGACCAAAGGACCATCTTGAATACTTAGCTTCAAGGGCCATGTTTTAGTACAAGCATGTGTGAGAATGCATCCCTTGCATCCACCTAATGGAGCAAATCTTACATGTTTGAAAACCCTTCAGAGCTGACTTCACACGGACCTTCCCCAGCAGAAACCACAGCACCCACCCTAGAGCAAGGAGCAGGAGCTGGCCCACGGAGGCTCTCACGAGGGCCACTGACCACTGGCCTTTACTATTGTGTCAGGGTCAGGGCTTAACCTATGCTGTTGCCAATGACACTGGGAAGAACTAACACTGATTTACCTATTTGCCTTCAGTCTTTACTCGGCTATCTCCCAGGAGAAAAATAGTCAGAGGACAAAGGTATCTTTGAAAAGAAAGGCAACAAAGAGACCTAGGTTTCCAGTAATCAGCTCTCTTCCTGTCACTCTTACTGTGTTTGCAGTGGGGGCTTGTGACATCTAAGTGAATTGTGGGGAGTGCTTTGAAGCTCTTAGTGTCCCTTTGCATATCCTGAATATTGCATATATCAATAAGTGCCAATAGCTGAATTATTAAAACTCCAATTCACTCTCAGGGTCCCCAGGCAGAGTTGGCAATAGTAATGACTTTAAGATGCAAGATTGTCAGACAGCTCCCTTTTCCATCTTGCCAAAGTTAGAATATGATTTTGGCAAAGTGAGTCAATGATTAAATGAATAAACAAATCAATTAATAGATATATGAACAATTAGGTGAATGAATATACAGATATGAAAGTCTGTGTTCATTGGAAAGGAAATCTAAATCCATATGATTGAATGATGCTATGTGGATCACTTTTGAAATGAGACAGATTGAACACAGTAAGATTGGGGACAAATTTACTTCTCTCTCTGAGCATTCATATATCTCCATATCTACATCTTTATATCTATAGAGACATAGGTAAAAATATAGAGCTAACAATATATTGTAGAATGTTCTAGTATGAGACAGCGACACACCATCTATTATTGGACTTGGTTTTCCTTTTCTGCTTCTAAGCACCATGGACATTTCAAAACTGCCAATCTTTCTTTGTCCCTCTACAGCGATGCATTATTAAGCAATTATTTGTCTTTAGTTATTTTGTCAGCATTTATCTATATTGACATTTTAAAGATTTTTTTGTTAATTATTTGTGTATCATTATTATTTTTACCAATATGAATCACGTTCTAGTTTTACTTTCGAAGTCAAAATCCAGGAACCTTCATTCTGATTTTGTTTTTGAAGACTTTTTGAGAAAATGTAATTCTGCCTCTGTTAAACATTGCAGACATGTGGGTTATTAGTGGGCTGGCTTTAGGAAATAGTCTTAAGATGAACTGGAATGATTGAGCACAGTTTAATTTTATGCTGCAAGAAAGATGTCCTCTTTTAGAGGTGGGAAATGCTTTAGAGATCACTGAAACCAAACGCAAACTCTTTTTGTCTTTCCTCCCCCTACTTTGTTGACACTGACAGACAAGGCAGTAGAATTACTTATCCCAAATCACAATCTTGCCTCTTAGTGGCGCTCATCAATTGTGGCTGCGTGCAGTGTATGTGCTCATCATCTCCTCTGATAGGCCTTGGACCATTTATTTTTACTTCTTAGACCTTGGTTTTCACAATTGTAAGGCTGAGGAGGTGAGGGTGAGGGAGCCACGTGATGTCCATGTGGGGCTCCTCTTCAGCCCTGAGAACCGAGGAAGAGGAATGCCATCACTGTGGGGTAAAGGTGCTCAGATGACAAACGCTTCCCAAGACATCCCCTTTCCTCCTTGGCTTCATCAAAAAGCATGTTCAGAATTAAGTTCAACCCCCAATTGCAGTAAATGTTTTGCCCTAAGTTATTATTACAAAATGCCTGGTTCTGCCCAGATAGTGTCTTGAAACTTTATTTTTTTGGTTGTTATTCCATAGTAACAGCCCTCCCACAGGAATAAGTGGTTTTGCTGTCCTTATATTTTTATTTGTTTTTACTGATGAGAACACTGACCCTCCCCCCCACCACCACCAGTGAGGTGACTTGTCTAAGCTTGTTCTCAGTAGAAAGAGGTTTCACATACAGATCTCCCAGTTTCTAAAACTCTCACATTCCTCCCCTCTCTCCTGGCCTTCCATTTTCCCTGCTCTGGGCAATGCATGTTTTAAAAGTCCCTTATTTAAAGGTGTTTGCCTCTGCATGTTCTTTTCCTGTAAGCCTCCACAAATACTTTTGACAAACAGGGTGAATAATAATTAAAAAAAAAAAACTGCAGTTAAGTGCCTTGGAGTGCAATGGGAATCGCCAAATTCTATCCTTGTTAACTGTGTGTTTTACAGAGATTCTGTGTGTAGGTCTTATTTCCCCCTGAAACGTGTGGTTTTCTGTGATAACCACGGGTGCTAGTGTTTATCTTGCGATGGCGGAGCGCTTTGGAAGACTCACAGCCTGGGTTCCAATTCCTGCTTAGTCACTAACTGTGCAATCCTGAGCAAGCTGCCTATGTCTCTTCCTTACATTTCCCCACTTCTGACCTGGCCACGTTGGCTCCCTTCAGATTTAAGTAACATTGATTTTAAATGAGATAATGGGATTAAATGCTTAGCTTGCAGTCTGTGGAATCAGGGCTCCTAAACAGCAGCTCTTAAGACTACTAACTGGCTTTGTCCCCTAGTGGAACTCTGTGAGGAGCAAAAATTCCCTGGTCAAATCCTGGGCCTGAGTAGAGCAGCTGGTGGTGATCATGGCCTCTGGCGAGCCCCCATCATCCTGTGCGCATGAGTCTCTTTTTTCCAGTGTGATCCTTTTCTGAACTTTCTTCTAACCCTTCTTCCTTGGGCTGTGTTTTCTGGGCAGAGGATAAGATCTGGACGTCGGTGCAGCACAACAACACAGAACTGACCCATGTGCAGGGCGCCAGCCCCGAGAAGCCCTACTCCATGGCCCTGGACTACAGGGGCAGCCTGGGGCAGCTAGAGGCCGTGATCGACAGCTCAGAGCACTGTGAGCAGGAGGTGGCCTACTACTGCAGGAGGTCCCGCCTGCTCAACACACCAGGTAAGGCTCACAGGCCCCCTGCTCTGATTGGCCACACAGGGTGACCACAGCTGCAGAGGGCTCCATAACCTGGAATGTCACAGAGAGGGGTGTTTGCCCACAAGGGGCTGCACTGAGCCGGGAGGGAAAGGCTGTGGAGAGGACTGTGATGGACCACCTACTGATGCCCAGGGTTGGCCTGGAGCAAGTTCCATCGCCTCTTAAGGTCTCTCCTCATCTTCCGAAGGGAAGGACGGCCACACCCACCCTGCAACAGCAGTGACCATGAAAAGGGCCTTGAGAGCAATGGCACTTGAAGCAAGCACTGGAGCCAGATATAAAAGCATGCAGGTGACAGCATATGGGAAAGCCGCAGGCTGTCTGCACATTCCCCAAGAGCAAGGAGTTGTGTCTGGGGCAGAAAACGTGGGGGTGCAGTGCGCGGTGATGAGGCCCATGGGTAGGGTCCTCTGTGCTACCGGAAATGTGGAGACCTCCGTGGAAACGCATTTTATAAAAATAACACTTGCTTTCAGAAAAAAAATAGATAAGCCTTATTTTTAACCTTTTTTGACGGGTATTTTTTTAGAGTGAATAGTTTATTTCGTTATTAACGTGCTTGCAAGAACAAAGAACAAAACCAAACAGAAACTTCCTAGAACTGCTTACCAGAACACCCAGGGATGTCGCAAAGTGTCAGGTGGGCTTGGCCACGATGATGCCCATCCTGGAATCAGTCAGTTTTGTGAAATTAGCTCATCATTTGTTTCATTGCAGGGCCTCTCGGGGTGGGGGCGGGGTGGAAGGCTGCCCATCATGGGGATGTGAGGTGGCCACAACATGTGTCAGAATCTGGAGCGTCATGTAACTTAGAGCCCAGTGCTTGGGACTCGGGAATGGCGAAAGGCCTGGGGAAACTAGACCGTGAACTGTGAAGAAGGCGGAGGCATATGCACCTCACGAAATGTGACCACAGCTGTCCTCTTCTAGGACCTTTAGGGGCGGCCTTGTCCCACCTGAGTGCGTTTCCCAGATAACTGCCCCTTATTCCTTTAAGCACCGGAAATCTTTAAAAGAGTCTCTATTTGAAATGAAAATCTTTTTCAAATAGATTACATGCTTCCTTGCCTTCTTAAGCAGATAATTCTGAATATAAAACGTAACCTTTTCTTGATGACTCCGCACCATCACTGGGAAAATCAGTTACCGCTCAGGCGGGGGGTGCTCTGAGCGCACAGGCTGAGGTCCCAGCATGAGCATGGGGCCCTTTCCCAGGCCTCAGTCGGCTGCCTGGAGAGAGTGGATGCTTTTGTCCCTGTCTCTCTCCCTTCTCAGGACTATCTGCAAAATGCCTGTGTCTCAACACCGAGCACCCCCTCTGTAGGGTGTTGTTTCCGGGATTCCCAGGTTGGGTTTGGCAGGATGTAGGGAGGAGGTGAGCATGTTGCTGTGACTCTGGGGTCTCCTCCAGCATCTGCGTTCTGTGCTGTACGTGTGGTCTCCCCACAGACGTCTTGCATGTTTCATTTTTCTGCCGTCGCTGCCTTTTACTTGATGTGGATATTGAGTAGGCGGGGTGTGGGTTTGGGAGCAGGCTGTAGTGGGAGTGAGGTCGTGACTCCCTTTCTAGTTATGTGACTGTGCAAGTCACTAAATGTCTGGTTTCTCTGCCGAACCATTTGCCTCAGAACCTCAATGGCAGAGGCAGCAGGAAGATGGACAGAATGGAGCCCGTGCTCCCACCACCGCAGCCAGCAGACCCAGGGCCCTGTTTCTTCCCTTGTGCAGCCTCCAGCCCAGAGGGAAGGCCCCAGACTGGTGCCAGGATGGAAACAAGCTCAGGGAGAATGGCATCCTTATTTTAAATGTGTAAATAGAAAGGTTATAATGATCATAACTCATGCGAGAAAATAATCTCATCCCCCAGAGCAGACGAATGTTGTATTTGTTGTATACCTTTCGAGATGTTTGGACACATGGATATGTACAAAAGCACAGTTTAAACACACTGTATGTGTATTGAGGTTTGAAGGTGTTCATTAATCCTCGCTTCCCCCATGGGACTGAATCAAAGGAGGTAGAGGAAGGAGGACACTGGGCATGCCCACAGTGTCCACTTCCTCCTGGTGAACCGGCTTGCAAAGCTCAGTGTGGGCCAGAGCCTAAGGGGCCCCTTGGCCTCCACCCACAGTGCTTGTGGCACTGGGAGAGGTGGCACTGCTGATAGAGTGCCTCCTAGAGACATGGCCCCAGCCTCTCACCCCTCACACCTAAACGCCAGCCCAGGTGTGCTCACTTCATAGGCATGAGGCAGCCAATAATGTGCACAGGAATTCCAGAGCCAAGAATACCATTTCAAAACATATTGACCTAAAGGGGCTCCTATCACCAATCCACAGACTGGCTGGCCCCTCAACACAGGGTTCTGGTCAGGGGCCTCTCCTAGTCACACAGCTACTTTTCTTCATGTCCTCACATGGCAGGATGAAGGGGAGCGAGCCTGCACTGCTCCCATTCCCGAGGGCTCCACCACCTCCCCAAGACCCCCACCTCCTAAGACCATCATGCTGGGGGTAGGGTTTCAACCCTGTGAATGGACTTGGGAGGGACACACACAATCAGTGCATAGCAGGCACATACATGCAGGAACACTGTACTATCCCCCTCATTGATGCCAAGTGCTTACCCCCGGAAGGCCAAGGAGTAGAGGGGAGATGGTGAAGACCCGCTTCGCCTTACCTGGCCCTTAGTCTGGAAGAGCTGAGCAAGCATCCCCTTATCTGCCAAAGCAGGGCCCCTGTGATATTGTTTTACTCTCTGAATTTCACACACACACACACACTGTACAAATATTGTTCCATATCAATAACTATGAATTTATGCCAAATACTCGTCAACAACAGAGTCTTTCGTTATGTGGTTGTACTGCAATGGAGAGTTTCCTTGGCACCCGGCATCCTCTTTTGCGATTACTTTCTGGTGTGACTATTGGGTGGATGCATCTTTGACACCCACCACACTGTGCACTGAGAGTCAGGTTGGGAGCCCTTCCCCCATCCAGCTCTGAGCTCCCGGATCAGAGGTAAGAGGTCAATGCTGGTCCAAGTAGACACCCTGGTCTGAAGCCCATAGCTGCTGGAGAGCTTGGCCGAGTTTACTTTGGGTCAGTCATGCAAATAAGTTTGCCACGGGGGCTGTTCAAGTTCATCCGTTCGTCGATAGAACTAAGGATCAGTGCACTTCAGCCCCCCTCCCCTGCCTCCTGGTCTTTCAGTCACCCCACTATTTCCTGATATGGCATGGAAGTGGCTTCCACGTGGAATCAACTGCTTCCCCTGCTTATGTTGAAAGAAGGAAGATCTTATTTCCTTTAAAGTATTCTACAATTCTAAATTTTCCTCTTTAACTGATGATAGTTTAGTGAGCATATAGCTAATTGGCTATTGGCTACATATATCAATATGTGGTATATAGTAATTTAAACTCTAAATCAGTAGTTTCCACAGTGGGGCACAGACCCCACAGGGGGGCAATTTGACTTTTAAGAGGGGAAATTTGAGAATGAGTTATTAGCTGTAATCAGTTTGGCTCAGTGGATAGAGCGTCAGCCTGAGGACTCAAAGGTCCCAGGTTTGATTTCGGTCAAGGGCATGTACCTTGGTTGCGGGCACATCCCCAGTAGGGGGTGTGCAGGAGGCAGCTGATTGATGATTCTCTCTCATCTATGTTTCTAACTCTCTATCTCTCTCCCTTCCTTTCTGTAAAAAATCAATAAAATGTATTTTTTAAAAGAGAAAATGAGTTATTAACAGTGAATTTTTTGCATTTCTTATGGTTTTAAGGGCCTCATATATGGTATATAAGTATATTTTGTGACATATTTATGAATTTCAGTTCTACAATATGTTTTGAAATGGTATTTGCTATTTTTTATATCACTTCATATTATTATTTTTTAACAATTTCTTAGTAATTTCTTCATCAGTACTTCAGCTGTCCTTCTGTTCTCTTATGTTTTTCTTTCATGGATGCCATATTCGTTCGAAGCTTGTTTAAACCAAGTTAATGGCCTATTAGGCTGGTAGGAGTTCACTTTCTGAATAATAAGAATTAGATGTAACAGGGGGAATCAGGATTTTAGAGTTGTTTAGGTGAGGCATGGCCAAAACATGGTTGGGAATCACTGTTCTAAATAAATACATGGTACAGTATCTCTGACTATACAAACACCATGGTTACTAGCACATATTATAGAGCCTATGCTATATAATGCATTTTGCATCAACACATATACTCATCATATACTCTTTGTATTCACATACAGACATATGAATGCACTCATGTGTGTAGACCCTCAGGTTCCAACTACACAAAACTAATCATTATGTTTAGAAATCTCAGTAAGAAATTGTGAAACAGAATAGTCACATTGCTGATAAAGAAGTAACACTTGAAGTTTCTTTGGGGATTACTAAATGTAAAACACTTTGCGCCCAATACTTCATCCATTAACAGATGATTACATTTCCTTTCATACAATAAGTATTTATTGATTCTTTATCCTGTGCCAGGAACTTTTCTGGCTGGTGAAATGAAACATTGAAAAAAAAAACAAAACAGTTCCTGTCCACATGCTTGTAGTAGGGATGGCAGAAACAAACCAAACACACACAAGCATGCACATACACCACATATTTGTACACACATGCACACACACACACTACTACACACATGCACACACAAGCATACATACACCACAAATTTACATACTCACATGCACTTATATACACACATGTACACATATTTGCACACATGGACATGCATACATATTCACATGCATGTACAGGCATAAAAATGCCCATATACACATCATCAGTTCATGGAAAATGTGAGACAAAAAAGTGAAGACACATCAGGGGCCTGAGTATGGCCATGGTGGGAGTTCTCTTGCAGACAGGCAGGTAGGAAAGGCCCTCTTGGCTGTGAGGGGTCCTGCCACTGCCACCAGAATCCTGGTTAAGGGAGGGTGTGGCCTGTGAAATCTGGGACTGAGGACTGCAGGCTGAGCATCAGCACCAGGTCAGTGCAGCTCATGAGAGGGAAGAGGCACCAAGGGTAACAGAAAAGGAGGTGAGAGTGCCCTTTAGACCAGGCCATGCAGGCAAAAGATGGGATTTATTGTAAGTGTGCAAGAAAGTCACTGGAACCAGGGATTTCTCTCTTCTATTGCTAAGCCCAGAGCTAATGTCTGTTTATGGCAGGCAAAACCAGGTATTTACAATGTGCTAAGCATTTAGGTATTTTAGGTTACTGCCTATCCCTGGTGAACTGGGAGCAGCTGAGAGCTCCCTGAAAGCAGAGTCCACATCTGGTCCCCACAGTCCAGCTCAGCCACAGATCCTTAGAGCTCGCCTTGCATTGCCTCTGATTCATGGCATTACTTTTGTGCTCACTGCCCCACTGCAACCAAATCGAGGCCACTTTGACAACTTCACTCACCACATAACTATTGCAGGCTCCCCACCACACCTGCACATCTGAGAGGTCAGGCAGAGAGCGGGACACCTTTCTCCTTACTCTCTTCTCAAACATCTATAAATACTCCCTCTGCCCCTCCATCCTTTCTTTCTCATCTCCCCTCCCTCCTTCCTCTTCATTCCTCTTCTCTTCACCCCACTTCCTCTACTTCCTCCCTCCCTCCCTCATTGTTTTCTAACTGCTCTTTTTCCAACCTTCCACCTACACATAGACACAGAGCATGCAGGTAGAACTGACCCGAGGTCCATGCTCTATTCAGCACAGCAGCTTGCCACCATGCTACTGAAAACCATTTTGCCATGGGAACATCATAATCAGAAGCTCAAACATATGCAATGACATCTGCACAGCAAATACTGGGGCAGTATGTGAAATACCTTTATTTAAAGGGCATTTACACTTTATGTACTTTAAACTCTATCAAGACACTCATGGTTCCTAGAATTTGTCATTTTGATTACTACTGCCACTAATGCCATTGGTTCTCAGATTCTGAGCACCTTTTCTCTGCAGGCATTTCAAATGTTATTTTATTTAATCCTCTCAGTGATCTTATGGCATTTGTATTATCACTCTGCTTATTGATAGAAGGGGAGGTGCTAAGAAATAAGGTGCCCCCCCCAGGTCATAGCTGCTAAGTGCTAAAGACCAGTTTCAAAGGAATGTCTCTGGCTTTAATCTCATTCCTAAATAATGTGAAGAGAAAGAAGGAAAGCCTCCCGGAGAGAAGGGAACAATGCAAAGGGGATGCAGGTGTTGGAAGAAAAAGTGTGTCTTGGTCTGGTCATCAACTCCTATGAAATAAAACACCTTTAAACTTCTTGGCTTAAAACAGGCAACAAGGCACAGACTGAACCAAAGTGGTCACATTCAAAGCGAGGGAAACTTTAGTCCATATTGTTGTGTCATGTACAGACATGTTTTAAAACTACCTATGTTAACGAAAAAATCCAATGAAACCTGTACAGAATTTTGTGAGTTTATTTGAGCCAAACTGTCGACATATGCCATGAAGCAGAACCTCAATGAATTGAGATAATGCTCCGGAGAATGGCAGGGTTACATTTGTATTTATACATTATAATCAAAGGAGGGACGTAGGTGGGTTACATGAAATTCATTGGTGGTAGGTTAAGGAGGTGGGATAAAGCAAAGCAGGGGAAAGCCCTGGGATTGGATAAAAAGTAAAATGATGGACACATACTTAGGTGGGTGCAGGATCAATTAACATGATAATGAAGGGATTTGTAGTATCTGTCCTGGCACCTAGCACATTTGGTTGTGCCCTAGGGGCTTCAGAAATAGGGAAGTTACAAGTTACCCAGACATTTCACAAATACCTTATCTTAGAGGCAAAAAGACAAATGTTCAGTAAAGATCAAATGTGGATATTATTATCCATAGATGAGTGAAGACATGTGGTATTTTTCTTTCATTGACTGGCTTATTTCACTTAGCATTATGTTCTCCAGCTCCATCCATACTCCTGCAAATGCTAAGAACTCCTTCCTTTTTACAGCAGCATAGTATTCTATTGTGTAGATGTACCACAGTTTTCTAATCCATTCATCTGTTGATGGGCACTTAGGCTGTTTCCAAATTTTAGCTATGGTAAATCATGCTGCTATGAACATAGGGATGCAAATATCCTTTCTGATTGGTGTTTCTAGTTTCTTAGGATATATTCCCAGAAGTGGGATTACAGGGTCAAAAGGGAGATCCATTTTTAATTTTTTGAGGAAACTCCATACTGTTCTCCACAGTGGCTGCACCAGTCTGCATTCCCACCAGCAGTGCACGAGTGTTCCTTTTTCTCCGCATCTTCTCCAGCACTTGTCGTTTGTTGATTTGTTGATGATAGCCATTCTGACAGGTGTGAGATGGTACCTCATTGTTGTTTTGATTTGTATCTCTCGGATGATTAGTGACTTTGAGCATGTTTTCATATGTCTCTTGGCTTTCTGAATCTATGGATAATAATAACCATTATAAACTGGTGAACAAAAATAGATACAGAGGCAGAGCAACATCAAATAGACTGTCAAATTACAGCAACAAGGACAGGGATGTTGGGGGCGGGGGGGTAACAGATCAGCCAAGGGACTTTTGTGTATGCATTTAAGCATAACCAATGGACACAAAACACTGGGGGGTAGGGGAGGCGGGGAGGAAGGGCAGAGGGAAAAAGAGATATATGTACTAATCTTTGTAAAGCTTTATGTAATAAT
>PVJC01040615.1:0-15728 GCA_004026665.1 Murina feae
TCTTACGTTTAAGTCCTTTATCCATTTTGAGCTTATTTTTGTGTATGGTGTAAGTTGGTGATCTAGTTTCATTTTTTTTGCATGAATCTGTCCAATTTTCCCAACACCATTTATTGAACAGACTGTCTTGAAATTTTGCTTCCTTTATCAAATATTAATTGGGCATAGAGGTTTAGGTCTATTTCTTGATTCTCTAGTCTATTCCATTGATCTATATGGCTGTTCTTGCGCCAGTACCAAGCTGTTTTAATAACAGTGGCTTTGTAATATAGCTTGATATCTGGTATTGAGATCCCTTCTACTTTGTTCTCCTTTCTCTGGATCGCTTTAGCTATTCGGGGTCTTTTTTTATTCCAGATGAATTTTTGGATAGTTCGTTCTAAGTCTGTAAAATATGTCGTTGGTATTTTAATGGGAAGTGCATTGAATTTATAGATTGCTTTCAGTAGTATGGACATTTTAATGATGTTGGTTCTACCAATCCATGAACATGGTATA
This sequence comes from Murina feae, assembly GCA_004026665.1. Taxonomy (NCBI): domain Eukaryota; kingdom Metazoa; phylum Chordata; class Mammalia; order Chiroptera; family Vespertilionidae; genus Murina; species Murina feae. The sequence goes on from PVJC01040615.1 coordinate 499, forward strand.
TTCTTCCATCTGTTTAGGTCTTCCTCTATCCTTTTTTCAATGTCCTGTAGTTTTCTGAGTAGAGGTCTTTTACTTCTTTAGTTAAGTTTATTCCTAGGTATCTTAATTTTTTTGGTGCAGTGGTAAATGGGATTGTTTTTTACTCTCTCTTTCTATAAGATCACTATTGGTGTACAAAAATGCCATAGATTTCTTGGCGTTAATTTTGTATTCTGCTACATTGCTGAATTCATTTATTAAGTCTAATAGTTTTTTAATAGAATCTTTTGGGTTTGCTATGTACAATATCATGTCAGCTGCAAATAAGGACAGTTTTACTTCTTATTTTCCAATTTGAATGCCTTTTATTTCTTCTTCTTGTCTAATTGCGATGGCTAATATGTCCAATATTATATCAAACAAGAGTGGTGAGAGTGGACATCCCTCTCTTGTTCCTGTTCTAAGGGGAAATGGTTTTAGTTTTTCCCATTGAGTATGATGTTGGCTGTGGGTTTGTCATATATGGCTGTTATTATGTTGAGGTATGATCCTTCTATTCCCACCTTGCTGAGAGTTTTTATCAAAAATGGGTGTTGGATTTTGTCAAATGCTTTTTCTGCATCAATTGATATGATTAAATGGTTTTTATCTCTTAATTTGTTTATGTGATGTATCACGTTTATTGATTTGTGGATATTGTACCATCCTTGTATCCCTGGGATAAATCTTACTTGGTCCTGGTGTATGATCTTTCTGATGTACTGTTGGATCTGGTTTGCTAGGATTTTGTTGAGGATTATGGCATCTATGTTCATGAGGGATATTGGCCTGTAATTCTCTTTCATTGTGTTATCTCTATCTGGTTTTGGTATTAGGGTAATGCTTGCTTCATAGAATGAGTTTGGGAGTGTTCCTTCCTCCTGAATTTTTTGGAGTAGTCTCTGGAGGACAGGTTTTAGTTCTTCCTTGAATGTTTTGTAAAACTCCCCTGTGAAGCCATCTGGTCCTGGGCTTTTGTTTGCTGGGAGCTTTTTTATTACTGCTTCAATTTCTTCCATAGTTATTGGCCTATTGAGATTTTTAGATTCTTCTTGATTGAGTTTTGGAAGGTTGTATTTTTCTAGGAATATGTCCATTTCCTCAAGGTTGTCCCGTTTGTTAGAGTAGAGTTGTTCATGGTATTCTTTAAGAATCCTTTGTATTTCTGTAGGGTCTGTTGTTATTTCTCCACTTTCATTTCTGATTTTGTTTATTAGGGTCCTCTCTCTTTGCTTCTTGGTGAGCCTGGCTAGCGGTTCATCAATCTTGCTTATCCTTTCAAAGAACCAGCTCTTGGTTTCATTTATCCTTTGTATTTTTTTTATCTCTATGTCATTTATTTCTGTTCTAATCTTTATTATCTCCTTCCTTCTGCTCACTCTGGTCTTTTCTTGTTGCTCTCTTTCTATTTCTTTGAGATGTAGAGTTAGATGATTAACTACCATTTTTTCTTCTTTTTTGAGGTAGGCCTGCAGAGCTATAAATTTCCCTCTCAGGGTTGCTTTCATTGTGTCCCATACGTTTTTGCATTGTTGTGTTTTCATCGTCATTATTTTCCAGGAAGTTTTTAATTTCTTCTATGATCTCAATGGTAACCCAATCAATATATAATAACATGTTATTCAGCTTCCAAGAGTTTGAATGTTTTGGATTGTTTTTATTGTAGTTTACTTCTAATATTATGCCATTATGATCTGAGAAGATTCTTGATATGATTTCAATCTTCTTGAATTTGGGGAGGTGACCCAATATGTGGCCCATTTTTGAAAATGTCCCATGTGCACTTGAAAAGAATGTATATTCCGTGGCTTTGGGGTGAAGATGTCAATTAAGTCCATCTGATCTAGTGAGTCATTTAAGATTGCCATTTCTTTGTTGATTTTTTGTCTAGAGGATTTATCCAGTGATGTCAGAGGTGCATTAAAGTCCCCTACTATGATTGTATTGTTGTCAATCTCTCCCTTGATATCTTCCAGGAGTTTTTTTATGTATTTGGGTGCTCCTGCATTGGGTGCATATATGTTTATCAGGGTTATGTCCTCTTGTTGTATCAATCCCTTTAATATTATAAAGTGGCCTTTCTTATCTCTTGTTATGGCCTTCACTTTGAAGTCTATTTTGTCTGAAATAAGTATCGCTACCCAGGCTTTTTTTTCATTTCCATTTGCCTGAAAGATGTTTTTCCTACCCTTCACTTTCAGTCTGTGTGAGTCCCTTATTCTGAGGTGAGTTTCTTGTAAACAGCAAATATATGGGTCATGTTTTTTTTATCCATTCAGCCACTCGATGTCTTTTGATTGGAGCATTTAGTCCATTTGCATTTAAAGTTATTATTGAAAGGTAGTTATTTGTAGTCATTTTATTTATTGTGCCTGTGTTCTTTCTTACCTTTTTATTACTTCTTTTTATACCAGACCCTTTAGTATTTCTTGCATTGCTGGCTTTGTGGTCATAAACTCCCTTAGCCTTTTTTTTTTGTCTGTGAAGCTTATTTCCCCTTCAATTTTGATCGAAAGTCTTGCTGGATAGAATAATCTTGGGTTCAGCCCCTTGCTTTGCATCACTTTGTAAATTTCCGTTCATTCTCTTCTGGCCTGATGTGTTTCTGTTGAGAAATCATTTGATAATGTAATGGGAGCTCCCTTGTATGTAACTTTCTCTTTCTGTCTTGCAGCCTTTAAAATTCTCTCTTTGTCCTGAACATTTGCCATGGTAATTATGATGTGTCTTGGTGTGGGTCCTTTTGGGTTCCTCTTGTTTGGGACTCTCTGTGCTTGTGTGATTTTTTTCTTCCCCACCTCCGGGAAGTTCTCCGAGATTATTGCTTCAAATACGTTTTCTAATCCTGTTCCTCTTCCTGTTGTTCTGGCACCCCTATTATTCATATGTTACTTCTTTTCATGTTGTCCCACAGCTCCCTTAGGCTCTCCTCCTGTCTTTTAATTTTTTTCTAGTTGCAGTCATTTTGGGTGTGTTTTGCTTCCCTGTCTTGTAATTCTCTAATTCGGTCCTCTGTTTCTCCTAATATACTGTTGAAACTTTCCATAGTGTTCTTTATGGCTGCTATGTCACCCTTCATTTCTTCCTGATTCTTACATATCATATTGATTTTTTCCTCCATCCGCTTTATGCACTCTAGGATCCTTATTCTGAATTCTTTTTCTGACATATTGTATGCATCTGCTTCACTTAGCTGCTTTTCTGGCGATTCCTCCTTTTCTTTTCTTTGCGGATTTCTTTGTCTACCCATTTTCATTCTAACCGACAGATCTAGATGTCAAGTTGTGCAGGGGTTGCTCCTTGGGTGATAGGGGTTCCTCGGGCTACAGTTGCTCTTCAAAGTGGCTGCTCCTCAGATGACAGTGGTTTCTCTGGTGGATGCTGTTAGCAGGATGGTATCTCTGGCTTCTGAGGGAAGCTGCTCACACAACTGATATTCCTTGGACAGAGGTGGGATGATCACGTGGTTGCTGTTCTTTGGATCTAGGCTGGCTGCATGCTGCTACTTTCCTTAGATGGAGCCAGTTTGCTTGTGATGCTGTAGCTGTTTGGACAGGGGCAAGTTGCTTACAGGGTGACTGTTCTTCACACAGGTGCAGGTTGCTCACTCAGTTGTTGGTTCTCAAATGGGGGATGGGATGCTTGAGTGGTTGCTGTGCCTTAGGTGGGAGTGAGCTGCATGTGTGACTGCTGCTCCTTGGATAGAGGCAGGATGCTCTCCCCGCTGTTGCTCATCTGACAGGTGCAGACTGCTTTTGGCTGATGCTCGTTAGATTAGTGTGGGCTGCTCCTCAGATAGGGGTGAGGCTGCTCACGTGGATGCTGCTCCTTGGACTGGGAAATAGGCCACTCACACAGCTTCTGATCCTTGAACAGGGGGTTGCCACGTGAGGCTTCTGCTCTTAGATCTGGAGCAGGCTGGTCTCAGAGCTGCTGCTCCTTGGGCAGGGGTGGGCTGCTTGCGTGTCTGCTGCTTGTGTGGTTGCAGTGCCATGGGCTAAGGCATTGGGCCGGTCAGAGGAGAGCACACTTCAGAACTCACAGGAGCCTGTACCCAGGGTGGCTGGAGACTTGTTGACTGTGGGCCCACAGCTGAAGTAGCAGGTCCCTGGCAGGGGGTGACTGAAGAGTCTCAGGTGTTGTTTGAAGGCACCCTGTGTGGGGGTAAATTCTGGCTCCCAGCTACAACAGCTCTCCCCTTAAAAATGCTAGGATTGTGAAGACAGGCTGGCCTCCTGGAACTGTCTCCAATGGTAGCAGAGGCTGTCTAGTTAAGAAAGCCCATTTAGCTCGACCACTGCGGGATCTATCTGTGCCTCACTAACATACTCACATGCACATTCCACATGACCACACCATCCCCTTTTGGTCCTTTCCTGACTTGCGCTCTCTCCCTCACTGCCACCTTCTTTCTGCCTCTGTAGTTGGGTCTGGGGTATTATTGACCCTTTCTTGGATGGAGTTTCCTCTACAGGTGTCTGCTTGTGGAGTTCACTCTCTAGCACTTGGCTAGACAGGATAAAATTCACCTCGATAAGACACCACACAAAGGAACCAAAGCATGAATGTACTTATGACAATAGTAACCCCACAATAAGTGACCACCCCCAGCAGAGAGAATGGGAGAAGAATCTCTAGATGCTGAGCTTATAAACAGGAGATATGGTTAAGAATTGGAGGTACACAGGGAGGATCTCAGCTCAGTATAGAGGAGGTTGAATGGGGATGGGTGATAAGAGGAAAGAGAATGAAAGAGAAGAAAAAAATAAGATAAAATGACTTTACAGAAAATTTGGATTTCAAAAATGGTATAAAAATAGCCAAAAAACAATATAATAACAGAATAAAATAAAGTGATGGAAAATTAAAGTGAAGAGAACTAGATCATAAGGCAACAGACATCAACAGGGGAAACAAAGAAAAAAAGAAAGGAAAAAAAGGAAAGGTAAGACAGTAATAAAAAAATACTAATTAAAAAACGTAAGAGATAAAAATATAAAAATAAAATAATAAAATGTTCCTCTGGCTGGCTTAAGATCCCAGTCTTCTGTACTGTTGTGTTTCTCAGGATCCAACTGCTGGGACCAAGAGTCTCTCTTTAGGCCAGTCTCTTAGTACTCTCCGGGACTGTTTAGGTTGCTTTTTTTTTACAGTTCAGGGTGGAGCTTGGTGTGGCTGTACTGGTTGCCTGGATACTGGAGGGAGGGGTTATCTCTCCAGGGGACAATGGCTGCCCAGGTCCCAGGCTCTGGTGTGAGTCAGCATCAAACTTGCCGCCATCTCTCCGGGCCCTCCCTCTCTCTCCAGATTCCACAGCTCAGCACCTTTTCCCCCACTTCTCCCATGGGCAAATGTCTTTATCCAGTGAGACCCAGGCAGAGGGGCTCCAGCTGTGCTTGCGCACGTGCGCGCGCCCCGTCCCTTCGAGGGGGACTTAGGGCCGTGAGGCGCCAGTCCCGCACGTGGCACTGGTGTGAGTGGCTGAGCCACCAGCTACGGAGGCGGGTGAGATGGCGCGTGCACTTCTCTAAGTCCTCAATGACTGCAAGCCCCTCCATAGAATCCACTCCAAGGGGGGCAGCCTCTCCTCTTCCCACACACCCCAGCCCTCTTCTGGTTGTGAACCCGTATCCAGAGTCCCCTGCCGACCAGCAGTTCCGTGGATGCTTATTCCACTGCACCCGTCCCAGGAGATGCGGCTGAGTGCCGTGCCCAGCCCAGCTGGCGCTGTTGGTTCCGCCTGGGTTCCTGGGACTCCCAGGGCTCGGGGATAATACAATATCCCTCCCTAATCCCCGAGTTCACCTCTCCCAGGAGAATTCCACCTCACCCAGCTGCAGGCTGTTTCCCAGCTCCTCCTCCTCTGCCAGCTTGGGCTGGAAACCACTCGCCTCAGCTGCTCACTCCCTCTGCTCCTGGACAGGCATTGGACACATCTGCCTATACCACTGCCATTTTTTTCTCTCCCCATTCTACTTTCTTTCAACATTTCTATTTATCTTCCTACATTACGTCAAAGCTATACTTTCCTTCAGTTAGAACTCCTTGCTTTAATATTTAGATGACATGTCATATTTTTAAGAGACACAAACAGAAATTTCACTAGCTAAACAATTTAAACAAACAATAAAGAAACATAAACAATAAAGACAGATAACATTCCCCACTAAAAACTTTGAATCACCACAGGTTAAAAACAAACAAACAAACAAACTAATATTAGTAAATAAACTTTTACACCTGTGGACACCACATTTCATTCACCAAGTCAGTTTCGATTGCACAGAGATACAGAACAAGTCCCTGAACAGAGGCAGTAAAAAACTGCCTAGGAATACTTCTCTTTTACCTTTTTCAAAGGCAGGCCAGACTTGGACCCTTACCCAGTCTGAGTTTTTACTTTCCTCCCAGGAAGTCCCAGAGATGGTGAATACCATCTAGAAGCTGTTCCTCCAGATGATCCGAGCTATCCTGAGGTAAATAATTACCTAGGTAGGGGCCAGCTACCTCTTTTGCCCCATAAGACAGACCAGAACTTGGACCTGTTTCCCCAGGGAAATCTTACAGCTTCAGATGTCTGATTTGGACTTCCCTGCTTCCAGAAAAGTGTTTCCTGCTTCTTTGGGGTCCACCAGAGCCTGGTTTCATGGCAGTCCCTCAGGACCATGCAAGTTCAGGAACCAACAAATGTGCAGGTGGTGTGCCTTCCTTGGGTCTCAGAGCCCAAAGTGAGTGCTCCAAAGTCCACTCTCATCAGCAGTGGTCTAAGAGGCAGCTCAATGATGTTTTGCAGTCAGTGAACCAAATGTGGGAGAATGATCAGCCAACACTCTGAGGGAGGAAAGTTTAATCTTTATTTCCTAGATCTGCTAGTTTAGGGGATGTCTGTATCCAAAGTCTGAACTGAACTTGTGGGGAAGCTCTGGCCTATATGTTTCTTCTTGTGGTGGGTCTCTGAGGGTCCCTGAAGCTCCATCCAAGTCAGTCTTGGTGGGACCTTGGAGGCATGCTCTTAAGCTCTGCCCAAGTCAGCTGTGGCAGGGTCTTGTGGTTAGGCTCTGCAGCTTTACCCATCAGTCAGAGTGGGGAGGTAAGACTACAGCATTAACCAGATACTGAACTTAATTGCAAGCCCCACCTCCACTTTTTCCTTTTCAATAGTGGAGCCAGACTCTGTTGCAAAAGACTACCTTTTTTATTATATTTATTTACTAGGGGCCCAGTGCACTGGGGGTGAGGTTCTTCAGCCCAGCCTGCCCTGTTTCCCCAGGGAAATCTTACAGCTTCAGATGTCTGATTTTGACTTCCCTTCTTCCAGAAAAGTGTTTCCTGCCTCTTTTTCACCAAATCAGTTTCAATTGCACAGAGATACAGAACAAGTCCTTCTCACATATTGGGAGCCCTCAGGGGGTGTCCTATTGACAGCTTAGGCCCCCTCCCTGCTCCCTTTGAGGAGTGGGCCTAATCTGCAGTTTGGCCTTCCTTTGTGGGAGGTTACCAGGCTAATCAGGGGAAACCACCAGCCCCATCACCCCGCTGCTGCAGCCACTGCCAGTCACCGCAGCCATCAAGGTGTTTTCATCAACACGGACTCCAGTCCCTTCACCATTTTCAAGATGTGCCTTTTATAGGATATGACATTTCTTTCTTTTTCTTTATCCTCACCTGAGGATATGTTTCCACTGATTTTTAGAAAGTGCAGAAGAGAAGGGAAAAACAGAGAAAAATATCAAAGTAAGAGGAACACTTTGATGGTTGCCTTCTGCATGAGCCCTGATCTAGACCCCAGACAGGGAGGAGCCTGCAACCTAGGTACATGCCCTTGGTCAGAATTGAACCCACACCCTGAAGTCAGCAGGCTGAGGCATTTTGCACTGAACCAAACTGGCTAGGACAGGATATGACATTTCTTATCCCTCCAGCAGTGGACCTTCATTTTTTTTTCTCCAGGGGTGTGGTGGAAAAATCCTAGATCACCTTTAGGGATTCTTATTACCCAAGTTACTAAGAGTATTACCAGTGTAATACAGGGAGCTTAGCCAATGAGCGGTAAGAAAAGGTGTCTCCTCTGTAGTTCACTCTTATGACTGGCTCTAGCCCTGCCCCTCCAATCCCAGCTCCACCCCTACCCAGGCCTGTAACCTCTGGCCAAGGCTGCAGGCCTGGGAAGAAGACCCCTAAGCCCCTCTGATCACCAGCTTCACAGACCCCAGGCCTCTGAAATCACCAGCTCTGATCATGCTCCCTGCCATCATCGGCTATGCCCTTGCCCAACTGGCAGCCTCTGGCCAAGGTTGCAGGCCTGGGCAGAGGACCACCAGGGCACTCCAATTGCCGGCTCTGCCCCTGCTCAGGCCCTGAGATTGGGGGCTCCACCCTTTCCCCACTGCAACCTCTGGCCAAGCTGTAGGCCTGGGCAGGGGACCCTCAGGACCCTGCTTTTCCAGCTCCACCAGTGACCAGACGCCTGCAATCGCAGGCTCTGCCCCTGCCCCTCTGATCACTGGATCTGCAGAGCCCAGGTCCCTGAGATCTCCAGCCTTGCCCCTGCCCGGGCCTGAGTCCTCTGGCTCAGGCCTTATGCCTGGGTAGGACACCTTCATACCCCTCTGATCACTGGCTCTGCCCGTGCCTTCTCTGATCTCTGGCTCTGTCCCTGTCCATGTCCGAGGCCTCTGGCAAAGGCCTCTTTCCTGGGCAGGATACCCCAAGCCCTCTCTGAACCCCTGTTCTGCTCCTTGGGCTCCCTGCCTCCCCTGCCACCTGCCTGGCTAACAGGCCTTGCCACTTCAGTGGCAGGGCTGAGCCGGACTGGGTGCTGCCATCTTGTGGCTATGGGCACCACCATCTTTTGGCCATGGGGGTGGCCATCTTTGTGATGGAGTGATGCCTAATTTGCATATTACTTTGATTAGATAGGATTTATTTATTTATTTATTTATTTATTTATTTATTTATTTACTTTGTGGGACTGCAAGTCATATTTTTCCCAGCTGAGGAGTTTATACCCCAAAAGAAATGGGAAATCTCAAGGCACTGTGGCCTGGTTCCCCATCTACAAAGGCATGTGCAGCAAGCCATGAGTTAGACATCTCTTCAAGACTCTGGACTGTTTGGGTTGTTCTGAGTAAGGTGGGTGTCTCAGATCCTCATGGAAGTTAATAATGAAAAGATTTCTAGCAAATATTTGGTCAGTCTGATGATTAGTTTACTCTTGGGGATTTCCTTAAAATAATCATTTTCCCTTTTTTTCATTATTTGTTTCATTTAGTTCTAATAACCAGCCTTCTGAAAACAAAACAAAACAAAACAAAACAACACATAGGGGCATCACTGATTTTAAAATATCTATCAGGTGAATTTGGACTGAATTGACCAGAAAATATGTTGTCCCATAACATGCCCCAATTGTAAGGGGCCAGGCTCTGATTTTAAAAGAGCCATTGATTTGTTTAGATGCCCTTTCCATTTTTACAGAAGCTTTACTCTGAGGGAGGGGGAAAACTTAGATGGTTAGGGTTAAGAACAGATAAAGAAGCCTCAGCATCTACAAGGGCCTTAGTAACTTCCCCTTTTCAGATAATTTCAGTTTCTTCTAAAATATTAGTAAGAAGAAAGGGAAAGAAAATACCCTCTCAGAGTCCTGGAACAGCCCTATGTTTGCTTCTGTTTTCTCTTTGTAAATCACACTTCAGGTTTTCCTTTTAAACAATGTTTCTTATGGTGACCTGGCTTTTTATAGCAAAAGACTCCTCTACAGTTTCACAGTAGACCACATTTAGTAATTCTGTTTCCTTGCTCTCAGAAACCAGTAGGTGTATTGATTGGAGTAGGTCAGAATATCCAGGATTACGTGTTCTAACAGTTAAAATTTTGTGAACCCATCAGGGTCCCGGATAAAGTAGGGAACAGTTGCTGGTTCCTCTCTAGCTGAGATCAGCTTTATCCAAAGGGAGCTGTTAGGATTCCTATTCTCATTTTCATTCAAGTAGGTGGTATAGAGGAGATGGAAGGGGAAGGGAGAAGGGAGAGGAAAGGGCAAGTCCAGAGAAGGAGCCTCAGAAAGGAAGGAGGTGGGGAATGGGGTGTGGCCATTTATTAACTTCAGAATAGTTCTGAGACAGTTTCTAAAACTTCTTATTAATTTACATTTTTGGGGGAAGAATTTTTTTCTATGCTTCTCCTTAGAAGCTTCTAATTTCCAAATCCAGAAGTGCTTCCCATATAGTCATTCAGTATAATTTCTGAGCTAGCATTTTTCTAATTTCTGCATGCAAAATATTAATGTAGGTGCCCTGAAACAACTGCATTGTGGCCATTTCTAAGTTGATATTTTTTAGTTAAATCTTTCCATTTCTGTAAAACACTTGTAAGTAAAGGCTTCCTATCAGGAGTATTAAATGAGGACTGGGGTTTGGAAGCTTCTGGCCTTAGAGGCACAATTTCTCATATATATATAATTCCCTTCCACCCCTATTATACAATTAAAGATGTCCTTGGCTTACTATTAATAATAGCAGCCCTCTTAACACTAGTATTATTCGCTCCCAACACATTAGGTGACCCTGACAACTACACACTAGCAAATCCACTCAATACACCCCCTCATTTGCATACGCAAATCCTACGGTCAATCCCAAACAAATTAGGAGGAGTACTAGCCTTAGTCCTTTCAATCCTTCTTTTAATTATTATCCCCCTTCTCCACACTTATAAACAACATAGCATGACTTTTCATCCTTTAAGCCAATGGCTGTTCTGATTATTAACAGCAGACCTCCTAACTTTAACATGAATTGGAGAACAACCTGTTGAACATCCATATATTATTATTGGACAAATGGCATCAGTCTTATATTTCTCCATTATTTTTATTATTATTTATTTATTTGTTTATTTATTTATTTATTTATTTATTTTAAATTTTTATTTTTTATTATTACATAAAGTTTTACAAAGATTAGTACATATATCTCTTTTTCCCCCTGCCCTTCTCCCAGACTCCCCTATTATATTTCTCCATTATTATTATCTTAATACCACTTACTAGCTTAGTAGAAAACCACTTGATAAAATGAAGAGTCTATGTAGTATATCTATTACACCGGTCTTGTAAACCAGAAAAGGGGAAATAAAGCTTCCCTCAAAGACTCAAGAGAAGGGCTAAAACCCTACTATCAGCACCCAAACCTGAAATTCTAATTAAACTATCTCCTGAAGCAAAGACAAATAAAATAAAGCACATAAGAATACAAGCATAAACAATAAGTAAACTTCATATACCAACCCACAATTAATGATACCGTATGTACAACAATATATAAATGTTATACTTTACAGCTTACATGTAAAGTATATAATATTCTATGTATAATTGTGCATTAAATGTTAGTCCCCATAAATATTAAGCAAGAACATACATTTAAATAAGTACATAGTACATTAAATGTATTATCGTACATACCCCATAATAGTCAGAAATATTCTAGACTATACGAGTACCCATCAACGATACTGATTTCATGATCTACCTACCTCCGTGAAAACAACAACCCACCAAATAAGTAATTCTCTTCTCGCCCCGGGCCCATAAAATGTGGGGGTTTCTAAACTGGGTAGTAAACGACATCTGGTTTTTACTTCAGGCACATGATAACAAGGTCGCCCATTCATTCCTCTCAAATAAGACATCTCCATGGAATCGTGACTAATCAGCTCATGCTGTGGCATAACTGTAATGTCATACCCTCGGTATTTTTAATTTTTAGGGGATGCTTGGACTCAACCCTGGCTGTCAAAGGCCCCAATGCGGGACTAGAACTCTAGCTGGACTTGAAATGTACACCCTTGACCCTCATAATGAGGAGTGGGACATTTGAATAATGGTACAGGACATAACTGATTTATGTGACATTAATCAAAATGATGGATCACCTATATTTACCAACAGTGGCTATAAGATTAATGGTTTCAGGACATACACACATACACATATGCATACGCATACGCATATGCATACGCATACCCTAATTTATTCCACAAACCCCTCTTACTCCCCATTAAGCCCAAACATAAGTATTATATATATAACTCCTGCCAAACCCCCCAAACAGGAACAACAACACTTATGCATCATAGATAGACTTAATAGTATACCCAAAATAAACATTATAATCTACACCACCCGTAAGGACGTACCCCCTTACTTTAAAGATTCACTTTCCTTAGACAGACATCTCCCGAGATCTGTAAATACAACTTCAAATAGAAAATTTAAATATAGCTTTATAACCACAAGTTAATGTAGCCTAATAATAAACCAAAGCACTGAAAATGCTTAGATGAGTAATTTCCACTCCATAAACATATAGGTTTGGTCCTAGCCTTTCTATTAGTTGCTAGTAAGCTTACACATGCAAGAATCCTTATCCCAGTGAAAACGTCCTCTATACCACATTGGTAAAAAGGAGCTGGTATCAGGCACACTAACTATCAAAGTAGCCCATAACACCTAGCCTAGCCACACCCCCACGGGATGCAGCAGTGATAAAAATTAAGCAATAAATGAAAATTTGACTAAATTACACTATTGAAAGTCTGAGCAGATTTTCTACACATGTTATGTAGTGGGTCAAGTGTGTCCTCAATTTCTCTCCTGGCTAAGACTAGAAGGGTTTGGGGCCTTGACAGACCAAGCCTTATGGTGGCACCCTATTGGAGCCAGTTAATTACAGTTGATTTCGGACTTCTCTATGGGGCTCCTGCATGTCTGACACCTCCAGAAAGATTCTTAGTCACGTAAGAACACCAAAGAATCAGATTAGAGGGAGGATGTGCTCCTTTATCCTCAAAGCTGAATGAGTTCAGCTCATTTATATGTGAGGGTTCTTTTTTTGTTGTTTTTTGTTGGAGGGAGGGTTTTCTCAGACTTTAAGAAAGCAATTCTAGTTGAAAAGCCAAATTCAAAACCAGCCACCTATTTTTTTCCCCTTCCAGTCCTACCTTAGTCTGGGTTCTGTCAACCCTTAAACTGGGTTCTGTCAACCTAACCCTTAGTTCTACCTTGAGGATTTTGAAACATAGCTCAAATAAAGTCAGACCCTCTACCAAAAGCAAAGAAAGGTCTTAGATCCAAGAGACAACTCACCCAAGATCACCCAGGGCAGGGAACTTCTGGCTCAATAGGCCCTTCACTGGATCCTAGCACTGAGTCCAGGTGCAAGGGTAAGCTTCTTTGGAATCCTGCCAACTACGCTAAGTAATGTTAATGTAAAAACATTCAAATCTGTAAAGAATTTTTGTGAGTTTATTTGAACCAAACTGTCAACAATTGTCAGGAAGCAGTGTTTCAACAGATTGGGATAATGATCCAGAGAATGGTGGTTTCTCATCTATTTTTATACATTGCAATCAAAGGAGGGGATGTAGGTGGGTTATATGAAATACATTGGTGATAGTTTAGAGAGGTGGGAGAATGCGAAGTGGGGAGACCTCTGGGATTGAATAAAAAATAAAAAGACAGATACTTAGGTTGGTGCAAGATAGTTAACAGTCAACAATTAACATGATAACAATAACAATGAAGGAACTTGTGGTATCTGTCTTGGTGTCCAGGCACATTAGGTTGTGCCCCAAAGGGTCCAGAAAAAGGGAAGCTACAAGTTACCCAGACATTTCAAGGGTATGTTATCATAGATGCAAAAAGACAGATAGGCTCAGTTAAAGTAAAGGTTGACCTTGTCAGTGAAGATACTGGCTTAGGATGTAACTATCCACCATAACTGCTTTTAGTTCAAGTTTAATTTCAGACCATCCTTTGTGGTTACTTTATATCTTTGAGTTTGCAAGACCGCCATGCAAGCTTCCCCTGAGCTTGTCAGGTGAGTATGTGGCTCCTTTCATTCACAAATATAACATACCTTTCAGCAGTCATTATAAATATTAAAATGTGAATAAATGTATTTAATTATTATCTAATTATATTTCCAGAAGAAATGGGTTCTTCAATGGTGTCATGAAAAAAAGAATTTCAGGGACACTCATGTAGGATAATTTTAAGTGATAGTGGCAAGATTTATCAGAGGGGAAAAGCGATAGTACACTCTGAGAGAGGCAGATTGCAGACAGGCCAGAGGTCAACAGCTGCCCTGAGGCCCTTGCTAAGCTTAAATATATTTCCTTGGGTTTAGGAAAAGACAAACTTTCTTCAAACTAACCAATTACTTTCCTGCCTTTTCCTGGGCTTGTCTTGTGCCCTACTCTTATCTGATCTCTTTTTCTTTCTTTCTTTTTTTATTACATGAAGTATTACAAAGATTAGTACATATATCTCTTTTTCCCCCTGCCCTTCCTCCAGCCTCCCCTACCACCCACCCAGTGTTTTGTGTCCATTGGTCATGCCTAAATGCATGCATAAAAGTCCTCTGGTTGATCTGTTAGCTCTCCCTAACCCTCCCTGTCTTTTTGCTGTAATTTGACAGTCTGATGTTGCTCTGCCTCTGCATCTATTTTTGTTCACCAGTTTATAATGGTTATTATTATCCATAGATGAGTGAGGACATGTGGTATTTTTCTTTCATTGACTGGCTAATATCACTTAGCATTATGTTCTCCAGTTCCATCTATGTTGCTGCAAATGATAAGAGCTCCTTCCTTTTTACAGCAGCATAGTATTCCATTGTATAGATGTACCACAGTTTTCTAATCCATTCATCTGCTGGTGGGCACTTAGGCTGTTTCCCAATTTTAGCTATGGTAGATTGTGCTGCTATGAACATAAGGATGCATATGTCCTTTCTGATTGGTGTTTCTGATTTCTTAGGATATATTCCCAGAAGTGGAGTCACTGGGTCAAAAGGGAGCTCAAATTTTAATTTTTTTTAGGAAACTCCATACTGTTCTCCACAGTGGTTGCACCAGTCTGCATTCCCACCAGCAGTGCACGAGGGTTCCTTTTTCTCCGCATTCTCTGCAGTACTTGTCCTTTGTTGATTTGTTGATGATAGCCATTCTTACAGGTGTGAGATGATACCTCATTGTTGTTTTGATTTGCATCTCTCGGATGATTAGTGACTTTGAGCATGTTTTCATATGTCTCTTGGCTTTCTGAATGTCCTCTTTTGAAAAGTGTCTGTTTAGGTCCTTTGCCCATTTTTTGATTGGATTGTTTGTCTTCTTTTTGTTAACTTGTATGAGTTCCCTATAAATGTTGG
>PVJC01040616.1:0-15743 GCA_004026665.1 Murina feae
AGACTTGTGATATTGCAGCAAAATTTTGATTGTCTTCAGCTGAATATTATTCTACAACAGTCCATTGTTGATGCCTAATACTAAACTCCCGACCAGGCAGAAGGATAAACTGGTTGAACTAGGGTAAAAGTCATATATTCAAAAGGGCAGTAACGATGTACACATTATTTTTGCTATTATAGACATGCTGAAAGAATATATTCAATAGCTAGATGCAATCCCACAAAGTGGTTGTACCAAAATATACTTAAATATTGTCATAATTTTTTCAAATAATTACTTTCAAGGTTTTCTATATCATTGTTAAACAATAATTTTTACCAACTTATGTGTTGTCTCTTTCCAGCAGTTAAAACACTAATACCTCTTTTGAGAAATATATATTTTAGAGTTGATATCATTAATGCTCTTTGTTCTTATAATTGTTGCTTATATATGTGAAAAAATTGATTTAAGTTAGTGAGGTTACTTATGAGAAAAATGCTAGAAGATATATCAGTATTGCTGTGCCTTACAGATTCCCCCCCACACACACCCCCCAAAACAACTGTCTGTTCCTGTGTAACTCTTTGTCTTTCTGTATAAGAGAAATTATCTTCAGCATCCTTAATGTCTTAACTCATTCATACCATATAATTATATTAATTCATATAACAATTTATCATAATTTCTTATTTTTAGAAAAATAATGTGTCGATTTTCCATGGAAAAGCACATACTATATCACTGAACATGAATAAACATACCAGTACTTTATGTTCTTTTTATATAAATTCACTCTGAAAATTCATTCTTTTCTGTAATTTATCTTATTTTAAGGTCTGCTAAATATTTTAAGGTCTTTAGTTTCCAATGTAAAAAAAAATTAATTAGCACAATCATTTTCCCTTAAGTAAAATCTCACTTAAAAAGGGATTTGGGAATCAGTTGTTTCTATGGTAACTAGGAATTCAAGTGGAATTATAACCTGCTGAAATAGGATCCATTTGATCAATCACATGAAAGAAATGTAGGAAAATACTATCTAAACAGCAATAAAAGGCATCAGTTTTTTTTAAGTGAATTCTTAAGAAATAATATATCACTTCTTTGTTTACTGTGTTGTGTTCACTTCACTGTTTCAGCCAATATAATACATAGTTTAATTATAGTAATAGGACTTAATACATAAAAATAATACATTAATGGTCCAGGTAGAGGTTTGAATCCCATATTTTATCATTACCTCAGCTTCCCTTGGGGTGCTAAACTTTTACAGCTGTAAATGAAAGGACTGATCACAGAATTAGGAACTTAATACAATTTTAACTGTGAAAAATGTGTACAAGCTACTCAAATGACTAGCATTCTAGAGAAAAACACTTAGATAATAAGCTTAAGTGAGGCCTTCTCTTCCCTCCTGAATGTAGGTGGTTGATCCCCCAAATAGTCTCACAAACCTTTGAGATTCAAGCTTGATGAGATATAAACCTGCACGAACAGGAGAAATGCCTTTCAGACTCTGCCCTAGGAAGAAGTAGGACATCCAATGCGCCCTGACTTTAATATAAAGGATCTTGGGTCCTGAGTGTCCTATATGATGAATAATGGGAATAGTATTTTTTTCTTTAAAAAAAAAAAGATTAAGTGTGTAGCAAATAGAAATTTTAAAAAAGAGTGGAAAGAACATTGAAAATTCTCTTTCCAAGTTATTTAAATTCTTACTCATGTACCTTCATATATAAATTAAGAGACATCCTCAACTTAGACTTTTTTTTTATGAGAACTAAGTTGATTCATCACATCTAGTAAATGTGATGATCATATTACAGATCATAATAATTCTCTATTATGAGTGGCTTTTTCAAAGCCTATTTTTTATTTTAGATACTTTATTTTAATATTAAATAAAATTTAGATTTAAGAAAAGTGCTGCTCAATAGTTCATTTTCTTCTTCCATATGAAAAGAGATCTACATCTAGTTTAATGACTATTCAATTAAACATAACAATGTCACCAGTCTTAGGATGGTATTGTGAAAATTAGATATTTATAAGAAGGATTTATAAACTCCAAAGGCAAAATAATAATAATTATAATAATAATAATAACATAATTGACAATATTATCCTTGGCTGTGTGATGACATCTATTAGTTTTGGACAAAAGCAAATAGAAATCAAATATATTACATTTTTATGTTATAAATAAATACACCGATTTGAAATCTCAATTTAAAATTGCTCAGATTCACGTAGTCAAGAACTGAAACTTTCTTTTTAACACTCATACTCCAACACTATCATCCTGTGAGCTGGCAGATAATCTTGTCCCACAGATCCCATTGGTATGAAGAGATTGTGCCACAGTTCTGTTTGTCGCAGAAGGCCAAATAATTGAACGACATGAGGCTGATACTCAGGTTATTGCAAAACCATTTCTTATCACTGTCTTGAAGGTACGCGTGATTTTAGAGTGTTTGCACAGCTTCCTAAGATAACTTTCTTTAAAACAGCTTTTCATCTAATCCTTCTAGAGCTATTATGCAACCAGCCTCTCTCATTTAACTGACTCCCTCTCAGCTGCCAAGGTAGTGAACACTTTGTTCCAGTTGTCTAGGTAGATATTTTTCTTATCTAGGAGAAAAAGCTACACATATGCAGAAGCTTCTTCAAGATAGTACTTTTATACTATACTCCAAATTTCCTCCTTCACTTTTGCCTTTTCCAGCAATTCTATGCTTTCCAAGAGACTCAGCATTTAGAATACAAAAAAAGTAGAATGGTTTAAATCTACTTCTCATTTCCTTCCTCCCAAATACTTTACATACAGCATTACAGAATATAACCTTCTAACTGCATGAAAGTAAGTTTTTAAAAAAGATAAATGTACAAAAGGAAACAATATATATGGTTCATATTATCATCTATACAGGTAGTTTAAATATATAAACACCTTGAGCAAATTTGCTTTCTGTTTGCATCAAGTACAGTGGGTTAGATCACCCTGATGTGAAAAACACTCCTTCAAACTTGGTGGCTTCAAACTTTTTTTTTTTCCTGAGGGGGGCATTGTTTTGTTGTTTTCATTCATTTTATTCAAGGTTGAATAAAATGCTGCTGACCTCACTCTGGGACCTGGGCTGGTGTAGCAGCTGCTACTAGAAAGTGCTGGTTGTTGTAACAGAGGGAAAATAAAAGGTCTTGAATTGCCAGTGACATATACTGTCATAGAAATGAAACAAAACTCAAAATTATTTGAACAGTGTAAATCAACCAAATTGTTTCTTCCAAATCAAAGAACTTGCCAAGAAGGCAAATAAATATTTATGAGTAGAATTAGCCTGAAATGTTACCACTGTTCTGTCCATTAGTGTTAAATGCATTTTCATGTTTGTCTTTGTCAAAAAAATAATTTAATGAGAGTATTTAACAATAAAAAGAATGAATAATTTTAGTATCCACTAATCCTCCAACATTTTTAAACCAACCTAACAATTGCAACTTAACAAATCAAACAGTTGAAAAGTTGAGAACTGCTCTTCTTCCTTATCACTCAATAAATTTCCCCAAAACTTTGACTTTATTTGGAAACTACTGTGCAATTTGCCTTGGATACACCATGAGTAAACAAAGGCTGACCTTGTCACTAAGGAATTTAAAATGTAATCAAGTTGAAAACCTACATAAATAACTTTAACCCTCTAATTTCAATAAAACTACTACTGTTAAATTAAAAAAAAATACAAAACCAAAAAAAACCTACTAATGTTATATCCAGTAGTTAATTTCTAGTTCTTCTGGTAATAGACCTCTATTTAATTTGTAACATAGCATTGTGATTACTTCTCTCTGTAAGAACCACCCTCTACCCCATACCCTCCACTCCATAACGCCTGTTCCTTCTCCTTTAATACATTTTTTGGAGGTTTACAAGTTAATGTCATTCAGTTGCACTATTTCTTTGACCTCAGACTTCTTCGCTCAAGCATCCTATTACCTACCACTTGTACCTAACACCCCAAATTTTACACTGATTATTTTCTCATCAAATATATCTTTCTCTTGCGCTGCCAATTTCATTAAGAAGCATCATCATTTCAGTTGCTATCTCAACTTTCTTAAAGTCATCTTTTTCTGGTCTATAAATATCACACACTTCAAAACCCTCATCCATCAGAAAATGTTATCAGCCATAAATTTAACAGAATTCAACTACTTCTTATTACCTTTATCACTGAGAAAAATAACAGTCCAATGTACTACCATTTCTTATTTCAATTTATACAAATGCTATTTGTCTTACAATATTGCAATTTTGCACCAACTTCATAATTAATTTCTTTATATGAAAAAAGTATTGAGTGGTGATTGTACATATCAAGCTTAGAGTTAATAATTTAACTTTTTTATTAGTCCTTTATGGAATGCTTGCTATATAAAGGAAATGGAAGTGACAAATCTATGTCATTAAAGATTGCATAGAGAGGTTCAGTTATTTTTACTGTCAGGATACTTTCGTCATGGTTTTGTTTTTAAAAAAATGTGTTTTTTCTGTTTCATAGATTTCCATAGTTTTTCTAATTATATAATGCTTCCAAAAAAAGTAATAAAAAATAACTTTCAAAAAATCTGGTTTCAAGCTCATTCCTTCTCTGAGCCTCACTAATTTCACAGTAGAATACTAGCATTATACTGTATAAAATGAAGCATCTCCCATTAGCTAATAGTTTCAAATGCAAATTCAAACATTTGTTTTAAGTCAATATATTATTTTAAACATTTTGTGATAGAATGAATTCCATCATGTAATTGTTACTTTTAAAAATAGATTTAAAACTATAGTTTCACATTTGGATATAATTTCCTCAGAAACCCACTGAAGTCTGAAACTTTTTTTTGAAGAGTATTATATGAATGGGGATAACATAATAGATTAAGTAAATTAAAGAAAAATGATAGTTCAATATCCTTTAAATGAATAATTTACCTATATTGCTAAATTTAAACTAGAAAGAGATCCCTCATGAATTTCTGAGATAAAACTTAAAAAATAAATTTAAGTTCCACCATTTCAAAATATTTCCTAGATCTTAGTGGCCCAGTGCACAAAATTTGTGCACTGAGGGGGGGGGGGGTCTCTCAACCTGGCCTGCAGCAACACCAGCATCCCTCACCCTGGCTGCTGGCCTGAGGCCCCTCCCCTTCCTCTGCACGGCTGGGGTGGGGATGCTGGGCTCATGTCCTCAGGGGCAAGGCAAGACCAGATTCCTGTGCCCAGACCTCTAGCCAGAAGCCCCTTCCCTCCCACTGCACTACCAGGGCGTGAACACTGGGCTCATGTTGCCGGGGAAACGCTGCCAGCGTCCTGCCCCAGCCACTATAGGTGCCTTCATCTTTGTCATAGAATGATGGTTAATTTATATATCACTCTTTTATTAGATAGGATAAGTATAAATACAAATAACCAGATATAGGTATTTTTGTAATCCCACGTATCAAGGCAGAATTGATATTTTGGGGATGGTTCACCTCAAGAAATTCTTATGTCAACACTAAGTTGTATCTACTCATCAAAGTTTTATCTATGCATTACTCCCAGTGACCAGTCCAGTACTGATGCTATGTTGAAGGGTTCATTTGAGTTACTTGTGCATTTTTCCATTGACTTCTTTTGTAAATAAATATGTACTCCAGGTGTAAATTTCAAGATTATTTCCTTAGATAACCTTCAAAAAAAGAAATGGGGTTTAGGACTGACAATTCTCTCTTGATATACACCTTGTCTTTTCTTAATCTCTGGGAAGCTAAGTTGTTGTCATGGCAACTCTATAAATTTATATTTCTTTACAACATTAAGAAAATCTTATGGCTCAATCCCAGTATTGATGTTTCAAGGACAGTTTTCCTTTTCTATTTTTTTCTATGTGAATTTGTAACAACCACAAACAATAGCCCATGAAGAAATACTGTAGTTATCTGATCATTTTTTAGCACTTTAATGAAGTTTAAATACACAAACATTGAGGAGGAAAATAGAGTCAATTAGCCAGATAGTATATTATTATATAAACTAGAGACCTGGTGTACAACATTTGTGCACTGAGGGTGCGGGGCAGGGGGGGTGGTCCGTCAGCCTGGCTTATGCCCTCTCACAGTCCAGAGCCCCTCAGGAGATGTCTGCCTGCTGGCTTGAGAGCAGACCTAAGCCAGCTGGCAGACATCCCCGAAGGGTCCAGCAACCACCAATGCGCTCGCCAGCCGTGAGCCCAGAGGAGGTGATGGGAGCAGCCCTCCCCCTGTGGGAGAGCACTGACCACCAGGGGGCAGCTTCTGCGTTGAACATCTGCCCCCTGGTGGTTAGTGCACATCATAGTGACTGGTCGTTCTGCTGTTTGGTAGATTTGAATATTAGGCTTGTATTATATAGGATTATAATATAATTATACTAGAGGCCTGGTGCACAAATTCATGCACTCGGGAGAGAGTCCTTTAGCCTGGATTGCAAGAGGGCATAGTCCAGGCTGAGGGAGCCCACCAGTGCACGATCGGGGCAGGGAGGGACACAGGAGGTTGGCCAGCCGGCGATGGATCACAGGAGGGCTCCAGGGCATATCCGGCTCATCTCACTCAGTCCTACCACCCAGACTCCAGCAGCAAGCTAACCTACTTGTCAGAGAATCTTCCCCCTGGTGGTCAGTACTCATCATAGCGAGCAGTTGAGCATCCTTAGCATATCATTAGTATATTACACTTTGATTGGTTGAATGGATGACTGGACACTAAGCATATTAGGCTTTTACTATATAGGATATGTTCTCTTTTTGTACTTGTCATGTGCCTGAAAAAAAGTAAAAAATAAAATAATAAAAAACTAGTGAAACCTTTTGTGTCCAAATTCTCATTTGATTCACTGAAAATTTATTTTTCAAATTCTTTTGAAATATATTGTCTTGCCTGATTAAAGAGAAGGATGCCTTCTTTTTGTTAACTGAAGAAATAATGAATATTTCAAAAGTGAGAAGTAAATATGAATACTTCATTCTTATACTTTAAAATGGAAAATTTCAGCATTGATTTTTAACAAAACTTTCAACTTGAACTAGTGGTAAACTTCATATTTGGTATCTGTACTTCAATTTTTAAAGATATTTTCAGTAATGCTTTTAGTTTATTTCTACATTCTAATGAAACATATTGGCAAATGTTATGAAGAAATATGACCTCTCTTGACCAAATAAAACATTTCTGGAAAGTAAAGGCTTATTCTTTCAATGTGATTTAAAATGTCGTGTGCCAATTTCTGTTAATACAAAGAATAATACCAGATAGATTAAATTCATGAACTTTCTACTTGCAAAGGAAATCTCTGCCAAGAAGAAAATTCTGTCCATGGCTGAGAAATGTGTCTTATGGGAGGAAAGTACAGTGTAGTTTGCTTCCATTTCTAAAATATGCATTTCTAATATGCTGCTGAAGGGTAAAATATATCTCCAGTGGAACCCTACATGATTCTCCTCATTTTATTGGTCGATAGATTTTTTTAATACAACAATCTTAAAATTTATTATTTAAGTCACCTGTAATTTGAGTAAACTAGGCATGTGATAAGACACATCAAAGCATGAATAAACATAAATACTGGAGAATCTTCATAAATAAGTTAGAAATAAATATAAAAACAATGACTAATATTATGGAAGCTACCAACAATTAATTTTTTTTTCATTTTTCAATAAAATAAAATAAAATAAATGGCAAAATATTGTTATTAGAACATTACAATTTATTTTCTTCAAATGGAAGACAATAGACACAATCCACTAATTAAAAAAATATAAATTATAACGGGAGGTATTAAAAACCATTATGGCAACTCTGGTTTCACATGCAATATGAAAAGAGTTGTATGTAGTTATTTCCATCATTATGATAAGAGAAACTTAAACAAACTAAAAATACTTTTATTGGTCTCATAAGGAGATTATGATTACTGTTACTAAAATAGAACAGTAAGATAGATGATTCCATGGTCAAAGACAAGATCTGCTCACCTGGAGCAGAAAGTGCTAGAATCATAAACTAAGAAATTAGACTTCAATAAAGGAGAAATAAAGACTTTCTCATGTCCTGAAAAAAATATAAACACAAAATCTTTAGGGTCAAAAAAAATTATAGCAGTAAAACATAAAGACCTACATAAAAAAGAAAGAACAGCAAAAAAGTAATAAATGCAAAAAAATAATAATTTATTTTCCTTATTTTTTTAAAATATATTTTTATTGACTTCAGAGAGTAAGGGAGATGGGGAGAGAAACAGAAACATCAATGAAGAGAGAGAATTATTGATTAGTTGCCTCCTGCATGCCTCACACTGGGTATGGAGTTGGCAATCTGGGCATGTACACTGGACCAGAATCAAATGCAATTTTTCAGTCTGCAGGCCAATGCTCTATCCACTGAGCCAAACTGGCTAGGGATTATTTTCCTTATCTAATCTAATAAAAGAGTAATATGCAAATTAACCATCACTCTGAGACACCTAAGCCCACCAGCCAATCAGAGTGGCTGTATGCAAATTAACTCAGCCAAGATGGCAGCCGGCAGTCACGGAGCTAGAGCAAAACAGAGGCTTCTGTTGCACCAGCAATGGAGTTGAAACTGTCTGCGCAGGCAGGCCAGGCCTCTGCTCAAGGCAACAATGTTTCAATTATAGAAGCCACGGAGCTGAAGCAAACTGGAGGCTTCATTGCCTGCCTAGGCCTCCATTTCAAGGCAACAAAGTTTCAATTATAGAAGATAAATAAACCCCATAAACCTGCTTCCACCCAGCCTCACTGGGACCTTGGGTCAATGAGAGCTGTGGGCAGCCTGAAAACGGCCCTCAGCCCCTCACCCAGGCTGGCCAAGCATGCCAGCAAGTGGACATCCCTTGAGGGGTCCCAGACTGTGAGAGGGCACAGGCAGGGCTGAGGGACCCCCCTGGGTGCACAAATTTTTGTGCACTGGGCCCCTAGTTCTTAATATAAAAGATAGCTATTTAGACTAATATTGGAAACCAATTTATTGAATGATTATAGCACCTACTAAGTGAACTGAATGACAGCAATATCATAAATGAATATAGGAAAGAATTGGAACATTGCTATGGGGTAACTATACTACATATGAAACAACAGTTGTATTTAGATTAATTATAAATGTATATTAGAAAATTAAAAAAATTAAAAGTATAATTCATATGCTAGGAGAGGAGACAAAACAAATACAAAACTTTTTAATTAAAACAGAAGAAGTGCAGAAAATAAGGGGATATAAAAGAAAAAAACAATAAGAAAATGGCTAAAAATATGGCAGTTATTAAGCTAACTGTATCACTTGTCACTTTTTCTGTTAAATATCTCAATATATCAGCTAAAAGACAGATTATCAGAGTAGATTAATATATATGAATATATATATATGTATATATATATATATATATATATATATATATACATACAAAAGAAGAGAACAATTTTGAATATAAAGTAATAGGTTAAAAGTAAAGTGATAAAGAAAGATATGCCATTCTAACAGTAATCAAAAGAGAGCTAGCATAGGCATATTAATTTCAAACATAGAAGACCTCATAACAAGAAATTATCAGAGATAATGATAGGCATTATTAAATAATAAAGAGATATATTCTCCAGGAAGACATAATATCCCTAAATTTGTATGCACCTGACAACAGCATGTTAAAAATTCATGAGTAAAAATCCAATATAATTAAAAGGAATAGACAAATTTACTAGGATATTTGGGAGCTTCAAAACTGCTCTGTCAGTAATTGATAAATGAAGCATGCAAAAAATAGTAGAATATAGGTGATTTAATCACATATTAATAACTTGATCTAACTTACATGCAAGGAATACTCCATTCAACAATAGGAAAATAAACTTCTTTTTCAAGGTCACATGGAACATTAACCAAAATCAACCACATTTGGGGTCAACGTATACCTTAGTTACTTTTTAAAAATGGAAATAATCTAAAGTTTGTTGTGAGACAACAATGGAATGAACTAAACTAGAAACCAATAGCAGAAAGATAGCCCTAACTGGTTTGGCTCAGCCTGCAAAGTGAAGGCTTGATTCTGGTCAAGGGCATGTACCTGGGTTATGGCTACATCCCCAGTAGGGGGTGTGCTGGAGGTAGCTGATCGATGTTTCCCTCTCATTGATGTTTCTAACTCTTTATCCCTCTCATTCCTATCTGTAAAAAAAATCAATAAAATATATTTTTTAAAAAATAACAGAAGTATACTTGAAAGATTTGTAAATATTTGGAAATTTAAAACACTTTTCTAGGAGGTAATCAACCAAAGATGCATATATGCACAACCCAAGGACACAGACAATAGGGTGCTGAAGGCCTGGGGTGGGGAGAGAGAGGAAGGGAGAGGAGAAGAAAGAGAAACAGCAATAATGAGAGAGAATCATTGATCAGCTGCCTCCTGCATGCCTCCTACTGGGCACTGTGCCCACAACCCAGGGATGTGCCCTGAGCAGGAATGGAACCTCAACCTCCTAGTTCATAGGTCAGCACTCAACCACTGAACAACACTGACCAGGCCACAGTAAAATATTTAATGAAGGCTTACCTGCATGATCTTCCCTAAGATTAAGAATAAGTATATTATCTCTCATCACTCTATTCAATGTCATACTGA
Source organism: Murina feae (assembly GCA_004026665.1). Classification (NCBI taxonomy): domain Eukaryota; kingdom Metazoa; phylum Chordata; class Mammalia; order Chiroptera; family Vespertilionidae; genus Murina; species Murina feae. The sequence goes on from PVJC01040616.1 coordinate 10,697, forward strand.
GCATCCACGCTAGTATTATAAGATTTAAAAAACATGAAATGAAATAAATGGTATAAACATTGAGAAGGAAGGAATAAAACTATTTTTAATAAATAATATAGGTGCTTTATAAACTATCCAAAAGAACCAGCAACTGCAACAACAAAAACAAAACATACAAAAAACTCTAGAAACTAACAAACAAGGAAAGCAAGGTCAAAGGTTACTAGTTTTAACATACAGAAGTTACTTTCCCATATATTTACAATGAATATTTGGAATATGAAACTTAAAACAAAAAATAATAACATAAAACATTAAATATATACAAATCCAATTAGAAATAGGCTTATTTATATACAGAAACAATTGAAAGCTATTCCATGGTGAGTTGAAAGATAATACTGTTCAAATACCAGCTCTTCCTAACTTGATCTATGGATTCAATGCAATTCTGATCAAAATCCCCAAAAAATTATCTGATAAAGACACATTGATTTTAAATTATATAGGAAAGGCATACATCTACAATAGCCAATATAGTGCTGGAAAATAAAAACAAAATTGGAGACCTGATGCTACCCAAGAGGTAACACAAAGTGCTCCAAAGAAAACATACACACTATGATTGCAATAGGTCAAAAGGACACAAGCTCAGGACACAAGTTCAGAAACAAAATTAAATGGACCCACACTGAAATAATTTAGGCAATAACAAGCAGAAATGCAGTAATGTTAGATTATAACCTAAAGTATAAAATCTTCAGAAGTCCATACTAAATAAATAAAATAAGTAAGTAGGGGAGAAGAGATCAGTTCCCCATGCAGAATAATGCCAATAATTTATGTGGCTACTCCTCTCTCAAGGTGTAAAAGCATAACTCCCCACACTTTAAGTGTGGTCTGGACAAAATGATTTTCTTCCAAAGAATACAATATGGAAATGGAACAGTAGTTACCCTTATAAAAACTACCTTAGCTGTGCATTAAAGGTTAGCATTCATAGTGATAAATCATGTTGGTAGTATGTACCACTGTGATGAGAACAGCATTTTACCTCAGTGTTCCTTGAACAAGAACATATGCCACTAATCTGGTTGGAAGAAAAACAACAGACAAATCCCAATAAAGAGACAGTCAATGGAAGACTTGACCATACTCAAAGCTGTTAAGTTTATGAAAAACAAATAAAGTCTAAGAAATGATCACAGGCCCATAACAGTGTGGCTCAGTTGTCTGAGCTTCATCCCATACACTAAGAGGTAGCCAGTGCACATGCTGGGGCTGCTGGCTCGATCCCCAGTTGGGGGCATGCAGGAGACAGCTGACTGATGTTGCTCACTCATAGATGTTTCTCTCTCTTCTTCTTCTCTAAAATCAATTTTAAAAATGTTTTTTAAAAGAAACTATCACAGAGAAGAGGAGCGTAAGAGAGATAACATTTAAATGTAATGTCTCATCATAAATAAGACTCTGGGACAGACATGACATGAAATAAAAACTAAGGTAATATGAATAAACTATGGACTTCAGTTAATAATTTATCATATATTGGTTTATTGATTGTGAAAAATTGAGATAAAATATGACAATGTTAATAACAGGGGAAACTAAGTTTGGGGTATATGGGAACTCTGTTCTATTTTCACTATGTTTCCCTAACTTTAAACTGTTCTAATTTTTTGTAAGTATATGAAACATTTTTTAACCTTATCCCTCAAATTTTTTCTACAAGAATCAACACTAATGCTAGGAATAAAATAAAAGCCTACTTAATTGAACCTAAAGTATGCCTCATGATATTAATAGATTACTTATAGAATGCAATAATCAAGTCTTATTTACTGTGGTAATTTAGTTTTTTCTGTTTTACCATAGAAAGACTATAAATATAGAAATAGAGAAAATAAAGTTATTTTTATTTATTTCAACACCTCACCATATCTAATCTAATAAAAGAGTAATATGCAAATTAACCCTCATTCCATTACACCCAAGCCATGCCCAATTACACCAGCCAATCAGAGTGGCGATATGCAAATTAACCCAGCCAAGATGGAGGTCGGCAGCCATAGAGCTAGAGCAAACAGGAGGCCAAAGATGGAGGAAACTGCCTGCCTAGGCCAGCTGTAGCCTCCACTCAAGGCAACAAAGTTTCAATTATAGAAGCCATGGAGCTGAAACAAACAGGAGGTTTTGTTGCCTGCCTAGGCATGCTGTGGCCTCCGCTCAAGGAAACAAAGTTTTAATTATAGAAGATAAATAAACCCCAGAAACCTGCTTCCACCCAGCCTCACTGGGACCTTGGCCAGCCTGGAAACAGCCCTCAGCCCCTCACTCAGGCTGGCCAGGCACTCCAGTAGGGACCCGAACCCTGAAGGGGCTGAGGGCAGCCTGAAAATGGCCCTCAGCCTCTCACCCAGGCTAGCCACACCCCCATGAGGTGAGGGTCCCCACTGGGGGGCTTGGCTAGCCTGCAAACAGCCATCAGCCCCTCACCCAGGCTGGCCAGGCACATCAGCTGGTGGACATCCCCTGAGGGGTCCCAAACTGCGAGAGGGCACAGGCCAGGCTGAGGGACACCCCTGAGTGCACAAATTTTTGTGCAGTGGGCCCCTAGTTTAAAAATAAAACATTATACCAAGATTACATTCCTTAGTTATGTCTTTAAGTTCATTTGAAACCAATATTTATATTGAATTTTCAAAGAACAAATTTTCAAGTTATCTCCTTTATAATGGGATTTTTAAAATTATAATAGACTAGGGGCCCGGTGCACAAAAATTTGTGCACTCGGGGTGGAAGGAGTCCCTCAGCCTGGCCTGTGCCCTCTCACAGTCTGGGACCCCTCAGTGGATATCCTATGATGGCCCCAGTCTGCCAGGCGCCTTTTGTGTGTGTATGTGTGTGTGTGTATGTGTGTGTGTGTGGCCACTGGGGACCTGCCCCCAGCCGCATCTGAGGCTCGGAGCAGTCCTCCTGTGTGTGTCTACATGCTGGGGACCTGCCCCCAGGCACACCGTGGAGGCTTGGAGCAGGCATCCCCTCTATGTTGATCTCTCAGACTCTTGCCCTGCCCTGCATGTTGTTCTCTTTTTTGAGCTGTGACCAGGACTGGGTTCTGCCTGCCTCCCAAGCTTGCCTACTGCCCATCTTCCTCCAGCCACCAGAAAGCAGGGAAAACCCCACCTCGTGGTCAGGCCAGCCTTTTCCTGCTCCCTGATCCCCAGAAGGGACCTGGGAAGCCGCCAAGCAGGACGCCAACTCTTTCCCACTCACCGGTCCCCTGCTGCCTTCCTTTCCCACTTCCCGGTGCCACCAAGGGGTCTGGGGAGCTGCCAAGCAGGACCCCGGCCCCTGCAGCCTTGCTTTCCCGCTCCCCAGTGCCCCGCAAAGGGCCTAGGAAGCCCACCAAGCAGGCCGAGACCCCCTGCCGCCTCTTACCCGCTTCCCGGTGCCCTCCAACCCTGCCGCCTGTTTCCCACTCACGGGTCCTGGGTCCTGCGCTGTCCCACCCTGCAGCCGCTCTGTGCACTCAGGAGGCCCCTCAGCCCGGCCTGTGCCCTCTCGCAGTCTGGGACCCCTCGGGGGATGTCCACCTGCTGGAGTGCCTGACCAGCCTGGGTGCCCACAGCTCCCATTAACCCAACGTCCCAGGAAGACCAGCTGGATGCAGGTTCTGGGGTTATCTTCTATAATTGATACACTGTTCCTTTAAGGCAGCCTTCTAACTAAGGAAGCCTCCTCTGCTTCACCTCGCAGCGTCTATAATGAAACAATTGTTTCTTTTACTGGTTAGGCCCGGGCTGCTGTGTCCTTCAGCTCCTGAGGATTCTATGATTGTTAGATTGTTTCAAAGATATGTTTCGCTAGAGCCAGTTTAATCGGAGCTGAGCTGAAGGGCTCAGCTTCACTTTCGCTCCTGCCGCAATGGAAACAGCCGTTTACTCAGGTCCGGAAGTGGTGGCCGTCATGTTGGCTGGGCTAATTTTCATACAGCCTCTCTGATTGGCTGGTGGGCGTGGCTTACCCGTCTCGGAGAAATGGTTAATTTTACTATTTCGCTTTTATAGAGTAGATTTCAGTTTGTCTCATATTAATGGTCTGAAAAAATGAAATCTATTGTTCATATGCAACTTTGATAGCTTAGAAGCAAGGTGGTAGGTAATTTAGTCATTACATATACCTCTAAGTTTACTAAGATGGTACTATCCATCATAAATACAAATATCTTTTTGTACTTATATTCAGAGTGGAAAAATGATATCATTTGAGAAATGTTTTCAAATGTAACTAAAAGTAATGGAATGCAATCCAGTTTTCAATTTTGACTTTTATATAACCGTATCTACCCTGAAGAAAAGTTTACTCTTTTCATATCTCTCCCCAATAATACATATTTATAGATAATATGAAAGTTTGCCTTCCTCTAAACTTCTTAGAATACCCTTAAGCAATGGCATAAACTAAGTACTTGAATTCCAATAGACTCTTTTACTTGAATTCCAATAGACTCTTTTTATTTGAGAAATTGTGAAGTACCAAAGTCATTGAATCAAAAATCAATAATACTGTTTTTTTAAGACTAAATCCACGTGATTTTAATACTAAAACCATGTTACATGTTTATTGATTTACAAAAATAAGTAGACTGGACAATGTGAGTTGAAATATCATAGTATTAAATATTTTTTAAAAAGAAACTGCCAATATGTAACAAATGTTCTGAATATTAACATATTGGAAGTATCAATGACCTTGAAAAACACACACTAGATTTGAGAATCAGATGGGGCAGGGTGATTAGATATTCTTCTCAACTCAGTGATTTTATATTTTTTCTAAAATAAAAATATGTCTAAGCTGTTCTTTTGTAAGTGAAAGCTAATTTCATTTGCCTCTTGAGAATGACATTAATCATCTAATTGAATTGTTTTATACTTATATAAGAAGAGAATATGAATAAAACTTTCACCATGCCAATTCATAACAATAGGGATTTTAACATCTTATTTTCTCCCTCATGCAAGTTTGTTTCTGGGCCAAGAAATGAATAACAGAGTTTTGA
>PVJC01040617.1:0-15724 GCA_004026665.1 Murina feae
CAGAATGGCTGCCATCAACAAAACAACAAAGGACAAGTGCTGGAGAGGATGTGGAGAAAAGGAACCCTTCTGCACTGCTGGTGGGAATGCAGACTGGTGCAGCCACTATGGAAGACAGTTTGGAGTTTTCTCAAAAAATTAAAAATGGAACTGCCATTTGACCCTGTGATCCCACTCCTGGGAATATATCCCAAGAAACCAGAAACACCAATCAGAATGCATGTACTTCTTTTATAAGAAAGGGTGTAGCAATAAAGACACAACAACTTTGCCAGAATTCAGGATATGTCTACAAGAACTCTGATAGAAAATGTAATGAGCCTTTCTTGTTAGGTGCCTAGGTAACTTCCAAATACATGTGCAGTATGTATAGTGTATGCAGCTACTGTTTCCAAACCCCTCAACTGGCTCCTCTAGAGGATGGAAAATGCCATTACTGATTTACATCAGGAAACTCTAAAAATGGGAAACTCTAAAAACTGGAGTCTTTTTACTTGTCATCCCGAGTTCAGCGTCACACACACTCACCTGTGACTTGCTTGTCTGGAAGAGAAGGGATTGGAATGGCTGATCCAAACTTAACCAGGAGACGTTCATATAACCAGTCAAAGTGCTTATACCTGTGGTTTACAGATCGATTAGTATTCTACAAAATAAGGGAAAGAGGAGAAAAAGTTACCATGCCAATTACAGAAAATGAAGAAAAAAGCCAATTCTAACTGGTGACAAGATTTTGATAACTCGGTACTTACAGTGGGCGTTAGCTGATATTCAATGTAACTCTTCAGCCCATACATTTTGGAGCCTTTCCTGGGATCTGCTACCACACAGTCAAAGGTAGAGGTAGGATATACCCACATTGGGCCATAATCTCCAACCTACACATCGTTTCAGGGAGAGTTAAGTTTGTTACAAGGAAAAATTGCAAATAAAATTGACGTAAGTCATCAAAAGTTCTCTTTAGGGTTGGAAGTCCTTTGGAGGGTAGCTCCTGCCCTTGTTTGAGGGTTACATAAAAGTTCTCTGTTCCTGTTGAGGCTCTAGTTGAAGAACACACTCGCCAGCAAATGCTTCTGTTCCTCATGTTCCTCATCCGGGCATTCCAGGCCACGCGGGAGAGACGCCTGTTTCCCATCCCTCTGGGAATGCTGCGTGGAACACAATTTTTCTCTCTCTGTTCCAGCTGTCCTAGTTATATGTATAAAGGGGCTAGTTTTTAAAAAAAGTTCTCATCTCTCATGGGTTGACAGTTTGTGAAATAAAAATTACAGCCTTGTATGTGTGAAGAATGCCATCAAACTTTCTCATTTTCTGTATACCCGGTCCTATTTCTTTTTAAGGGTGAAGGAAGAAAAAGTGGGATGGGGGGATGAAAGTTCAGAGGCTATTAGGTCAGGATGATGACTGGGGTCCAGAGAATTTTAGTAAGGGGCTAGAGAGAAGATCTGTGACAACAAGTCACTCTGACTCCCAAGAGGGAGTCCTGGTCCAGAAAATCCCTAAAGCTGCAGAGCAGGGATCTCTAAGAGGAGCCTCTGGGGAACTTCTCACAATCACAGCACCGAGAGCAATTCTGATCGACCACTGCTCACGACACATGAGTCCCAGTGCATCAGTGGGGATGGTTACTGTGCCTGAAAAGCAAAGAACCAGGTCTCTACGTTCTCTCGGTTTCCTGGGCTTCCTTTCCCAATAAGAAGCCCACATGGGCAGCGTGCCTGCAGGGCGCACAGCCAGTTCTACCTCAGACTTTTGGTACATGTGCTGGAGTCCTTCCGCTCTATTCCACCATCACCACCTTGTGACAAAGTCCCCTTTGCGAATACAAGAACAGGGCCATGGGCTCTTAACTGCGTGGCGTTTTAAATTTAATGAAAAAACAAAACAAAAACAATGATACAAAAAGTATTTACAAAAAGTCTGAAGAAAAAAAAGAAAAATGTTTTTTAATCTAATGACTTCATTAAGAATATCTATCTTAGAATAGCTCAGAAGATAATTACCCCAAATTTGCTTTGAGGGGAGAAGGAAAAAGGGGGTCTTGGTCACATCCTTTCTCTCTGGAGATTTCTAGGTTTCAAAGATGTAAGAATAAGTAATAAAATAAGTCCAGCATCATTCTTGCAGTTTTATCAAGTTTCCTAGGAGATTACAGAATAAGACCAGATGTTTCCTCCTCCTCATTTGAGTTAATGGTGATTACACTCAAGGTCCCCTCATCTCGTAGTTACAGGGGTAGGTCAATAGGGTCAGAAGGTGACCACAGTTCTCTTTTCCAGAATTTTATCTGGGAATATCAGCTATATAATGCTTCGACAGAAAAATCTATCAGCAATCAACGTTTGGGTGAAACTAAAGAGCCAGTGCATGTGATATAATAATCAAGTTATTATAAGACAGATATTCTTAATGGTGTCATTTACTCCCAGCTTTTATTTGCTAGCTCCTTAATATGACCTGAGAGCAGGTTTACTGGAAGAAAGACTAATTATATCAACTTAAATGAAAAGACACTTCATTCTGATAACATGCACGGACTTTGCCAGGTAGAAACCTAAATATTTGAATTGGGTTTATTAGCCAAATAGGTAGGGCTGGTAGAAAAACAACAGGTAAAAGATACTTCAAGACACCATACAGACAAAGGATTATTAAAAATACATGTACTAAAGGGTGTTTTTGGTTCAGTTACTAAATCTGAAAGGTAAATGTAAAAAATATCTGAACAATATGACAGGCATTAATTTATGCTAATTATTTTTAGTACTTTTAAAATACTAGCACATACTATCAGTTATTTAGACCATTAAATGTGTTTAGAAACTTTCCAAATAACTAATAATCCTCTTAGCTTTAAGGCGTGTAAGAGAGCTTAATCAGAAACACAGCAAACAAACAAAAATGAACAAACTTACGATGATAGGAATTTTCTCTTTGGGTTTTGCTAGTTGCTTAGTCAACAAATACTGTTCCATCCCAGGTTTTGCAAATCCCGGAAATCTAATCATGAAGACAAATGTTCGTGAGTCTTATGACTTTCTTAAAAGAATTATACAGCTCTCATCCACATTTACTTAATACGACAACTTTAACTTTGTCTGTCTCGCAGATGTACTAGGACTAGGAAACTATGGTAAATGAAACCTTAATTAATCAGATTGTGTGATGGCCAATTAGTCATTTAATTAAGCTTCATCTGATAAGAGAACAGTTTGACTCCAGAAGGTGTGATATTTATGGCACTCCATTTGCCTAACTGGACCTGAAACACACTATCACCCCACAAAGAGTGAAGGGCACACCAGAAAAATGTCCCCCACGTCACAGGAGCAGATGCTACTGAGCATACCAACGGGGCTGACCACCAGGGCAATGGCCACACACAGCATTCCTAGATTCAAATTAAAGCTGCCTTTCAACATACTCCCTCCCAGGGAAGCCACAATTGTCCCAAAGAAGCTGCCACTGTCCATAAGAGCTTGTGCTATTTTCTTTTGGAATAGACAAAAGAACCAGTTTTTGCAACACAAAAGAAAACCAGTCTTCTTAATAGAGACCTAAAACATAATAAAATTGGTTACTTCCAGAAATCAAATCTAAATCCAAAGCAAATTTCTGAAATTGGAGAATAGCTGGAACACATGCACAGCGGTCCAATGTGCTACTTCTAAGTAAGACAAGATTAATTTGGGTTGTAGAAATTTTTGCAGATGCAAATTAGAACTGCTTTAATTTGGTTTCAAACTGGAATGAAATTTTAGAGCAGAAAATTCTTAAAGTCAACCCCTTCACTTCATAGATTAGGCAACTGAGGCTCAACCCGATCTTCCAACTTCTCTAATATCATACAGCTTATGAGAGAGACAGCGGGGAGCAGTGGAAAGAAAGCACGGGGCAGTGGAGCCACAGGCCTGGGCACCAGCCACAACCTCACTTTCTAACCACAAAAACCTGGCAGAAAACTTGGCCAGTCATGTGACGCAGTCTCTACTTCCTCATTTTCAAACTGGGACAAAGAGATACATTCTACTGAGATGGGTTTTAAATATACTCTGTGTTCAGGTTTAAAGAACAGTGGAGAGTAATACACATCTCTACTGACCATACTGAAAACTTCAAATCTGACTCTAAGAAACAGGGTACCATCAATAACAAATGACTAATTTTATTATACAAGCAACTGAGCATGAAAATACATAATGGAAGAAACTAGACAGAGAGGTAGGAAAAGTGGGTAGCTAAAAGATGACATTTAATCACTGATGCTCATTAAAGATACTAAGCGGACTTGTAGGGCTTATTAAACGTATGCATATGTGTGTAGATCTAGAACTGGAGCCTGATAACTAGATACAGATATCAAACATTATGTTGACAATATTTTTCAGACACAGGTTAATGTTCCTTGGTATTTGCTTGGAATCATGGACTTGGAACACTAAGAAACAGTATCAGTAATTTTAGAAAGTAAAACTATTTTAAACATAACTGCTATAAGAAAGCGCACTGAAAGATTCTTATGGAAGTCATAAATTATATCTCCTTCAAGCTACGTGGTGTGAACCAGACTATCCAGAACTCTCTACCAAGCAATGCCACAGTGCTCCATCCATATTTACCACATGCTTTTCTGTTAAGCAATGCATCTAAAAGTACTGCTCAAAACGGTTTTCTAGTCCAAGAGAAATCTAGGTGAAAACAATCTTAACCATTTTAAGCATAGTAGTTTAGAGTGTGTACTTAGGAGACTGAGGGACTGGATTGGAATCCTGTGTGAGTCTATGCAGTTACTTATCCTTTCTGGGCTTTAGTTTCACCCACAGAACAGAGATTACATGTACCACAAGGGATATGAGGGTCTCATGAGAACATATACAAACCGTTTTGCACAATGTCTGGCAATTCAGTAAGTGATCAATGATCAATAAATAATAAAACATTTAAAGAGAGTTAGTTTTGGTTTTCCTGTGACATCAGTAAGGAAACCTTAATACTTTCTGGAGTCGATAAAGGAATTGCTGCCTCACACAACCACTTCAAAACCACAACGAAAAGAAAAAACGGATGCCACCCAGACCCACAGGAAGGTTGGCTGAGTGGAAATTCTACAACTAGAAAGAGACTGAGACTCGGAGGAGGTGCGGAAGTAAAGTGCAGAGGTACGGAGGATCATGGAAAGGGCTCGCAGAAAGGGCTGGCAAGTGAGGATGCGGTTGTCTTTTTCAAAACACAGAAAGTCACAAGTTCCCCTTGGCTCTGAACTCCAGTTCCAGACGAGTTTCTGGGGACCCAGACTCATATGGGGAGAAGCTGGACTGTCTGGTACCGGGAGGAACTAAAGAGCGGCTTTCTCTCAGCGGTGCCGAGGTATACTGAGACCCGGTGCGTCTTATGGCAGGGCTGAGAATCAGCCATAGCTGTTTGCTCCACCCTGTTGATTCCCGGAGACCCCGCCCCTCCCAAGCTGTGTACAGAGGCTTTTGCATATAAAAGGCTGGGAAGCCTCAGGCAGAAGCCAAAATAGCATCTCCTTAGAGATCCAAGAGCCAGTGTGCCCAGTGGTCAGAGCAGAACCACCCAGATTACAACTCCTCAGATCCATAAGGGACACACTCAGGGGGTAGACTCAGTGAGCACCAAAGCCCCACTGCAAGTCTTGCCCCATAAGGGTGTCTCCAGCACAGAAGTTCTCCCACCATAGATACAGCTGATTCTCACAGCCAAGTGGCCTGCCTGCAGGTCAATTCCTCCCCGTGATACCAACAACAATCAAGATTAGCTACAACAAGACTGTGCACAAAGTCAAAAAGTGGTACAACAAGAGTGTCCACCTCAGGTAATTGGCAAGGCTGAGCTACTGGGCCCTATAGGACACCTGGCACAGAAAGCCACTCTTATAACGCAGGGAAGCAGCCAAAATGCGGAGACAAAGAAACAGGTCACAAATGACAGAAATGGAGGAAAGCAAATGACTGGATATAGAGTTAAAAACCATGGTTATAGGTTTTTCAAGAATTTTCTAGAGACTGCCAATAAATTTAGTGAGACCCTTGAGGATATGAAAAGGACCAGCTAGAAATTAAGCAAACACTGACTGAAATAAAGAATAATAAACAGAGATCCAACAGCAGACTAGAGGATCGCAAAAATCAAAGATTTGAAATACGAAAAAGCAAAAAACACCCAACCAGAAAAGCAAAAAGCAAAAAGAATCTAAATATATGAAGATAGTGTAAGGAGTCTCTGGGACAATTTCAAGTGTAACAACATCAGAATTATAGGGGTGCCAGAAGAAGAGAGAGAGAGCAAGATATTGAAAACCTATTTGAAGAAATAATGACAGAAAACTTTCCCTACCTGGTAAAAGAAGTGGACTTACAAGTCCAGGAAGCGCAGAGAAACCCAAACAAAAGGAATCCAAAGAGGACCACACCGAGACACATCATAATTAAAATGCCAAGAGCAAAAGACAAGGAGAGAATATTAAAAGCTGCAAGAGAAAAGCAGTCAGTGACCTACAAGGGGACACCCATATGACTGTCAGCTGATTTCTCAACAGAAACGTTGCAGGCCAGAAGGGAGTGGCAAGAAATATTCAAAGTGATGAATAGCAAGAACCTACAACCAAGATTACTTTACCCAGCAAAGCTATCATTCAGAATTGAAGGTCAGATAAAGTGCTTCATAGACAAGACAAAGCTAAAAGAGTTTATCACCACTCAACCAGTATTATATGAAATGCTAAAGGTATCCTTTGAGAAGAGGAAGAAGAAAAAGTAAAGGTAAAAATTATGAACAACAAATATATATCTATCAACAAGTGAACCTAAAAATCAAGTGAATAAAAAATCTGATGAACAGAATAAACTGGTGAATAGAATCAAATCAGGGCCATAGAAAGGGAGTGGACTGTCAATTCTCAGGGGGAAAAGGGTGTTGAGGGGGCAGGAAGAGACTGGACAAAAATTGTACACCTATGGATGAGGACAGTGGGGGGATAAGGGCAGCGGGTGGGGGGGACTGAGTGGAGGGGAGCTATAGGGGAAAAAAAGAGGAACAAGTGTAATAAGATGAAAAATAAAGATAAAAAAACACACAAAAAAACAGTGTTTGCAGATCATTACATAGGATATTTCCTTTAAAATGAAAAAAATCCTATATAATAAAAGGCTAATATGCTAAGTGTAGGTTGTCTGTTCAAACAATGAAAGCATAATATGCTAATGATACCACTCAAGACCACTCAAACTGCTCACTATGGCGTTTACTGACCACCAGAGGGCAGATGCTCTGACAAGCAGGTTAGCTTGCTGCTGGGGTCCAGCCAATTGGGACTAGCCAGACACGCCCTGGAGCCCTCCCGTGGTCCCTCCCGAGCCCCGAATGTGCACCAGTGGGGTCCTTGGCCTGGCCTGCACCCTCTCACAATCCAGGCTAAAGTCCCTACCCCCTTCTCCATGTGCCCCCCACCCTGCCCCGTGCCCGCACCCTGCCCCGAGTGCATGAATTTTGTGCACCGGGCCTCTAGTATTAAAACAAGCTACCAAGCTAATATCCAAATAAAAGTGAGCAAATTACAAAATGTTGTAAATTACTGAGAAGACAAAAGGCCTCTTTGTATCTTATGTCTATTCCTACACAGAGTTCCTGTGCATTTACTCCCTTTAAACCTACTTGTTCAGTGGCAGCTTCATGGATGAGGAGCCAGCACGGCTGTTTCCGCGCTGAGCACCACCTGCTTCAGCTGCCTCTGAATCCTTGAAGTAAGGAGAAGATGACTTGGGGTCGTCCCAGTCTTCATCCCAGTCATCGTCGTCACCAGTTGCTAGGGGTGGGCACCAAAGATGGTCAGGAAAGAAAAACAAAATGAAAAGGGAATGATTTAATTTTAGGATAAAAACTACCGATGGGGTTGACCAATTAAAAAAAGGAGAAAAGGGTATACTACAGGAGTATGAAGTTACACATGAAGAATATAGGCTCTGTAGTCAATCGTAAGGCTTCAAGTGTAGAGTCTGCCTTTTAGCTTCAAGACTTTCAATCCAAGTAACTTCACATTAATATGAAGTTACTATAAAAATGCTACATGGTACACAGGGAAGGTCTTTCAGAGGCCCATCTAATCTAATAAAAGCGTAATATTGAAATTAACTGTCTCTTTGGGATGCCTAAGCCACGCCCACCAGCCAATCAGAGTGGCTGTATGCAAATTAACCCAGCCAAGATGGAGGCGGCCCCTCACGGAGCTGAGTAAACAGACAGTTTCCATTGCAGCAGGAGTGAAACTGTTTGCGGGCCACTGGCCTTCTCCCAGCTCCAGGCAACAACATATTTGCAACAATGTCTCAGTAACAGAAGCCTCGGGAGCTGAAGCAAACAGCAGGCCAGGCCTTACTACTAAGGGAAACATTGTTTCATTATAGAAGCCACGAGCTAAAGCGGAGAGGAGGTTTCCTTATCTGCCTAGGCCTCGGCTTAAAGGAATAGTGTATCAATTATAGAAGATAAACCCCAGAAACCTGCTTCCAGCCAGCCTTGCTGGGACATTGGGTCAATAGGAGCTGTGGGCAGCCTGAAAGCCTGAAAACGCCCCTCAGTACATCACCCAGGCTGGCCACACCCCAATGGGGTAAGGGACCCCACTGGGGGGCTTGGCCAGCCTGCAAACAGCCATTAGCCCCTCACCCAGGCTGGCCAGGTACCCGAGTAGGGACCCAAAACCTGAAAGGACTGTGGGCAGCCTAAAAGTCTGAAAACGGTCCTCAGGCCCGCACCCAGGCTGGCCAGGCACACCAGCAGGTGGACATCCCCAGAGGGGTCCCAGACTGCGAGAGGGCACAGGTCGGACTGAGGGACCTCCCAAGAGGACAAATTTTTGTGCACTGGGCCCCTAGTATGTTGATAAATCTAGTGTTATAAACTCACAAATAAGCAGATCAAACACCCTTAAAATCAAGAAGATTGGGGACGTCTGGCCAGTGTGGCTCAGTGGTTAAGTATTGACCTATGAACAAGGAGGTCATGGTTTGATTCCCAGTCAGGGAACATGCCTAGGTTGTGGGCTTGGTCCCCAGCAGGGAGCATGCAGCTGATCAATGATTCTCTCTCATCATTGATACTATTGATGTTTTTATATATCTCTCCTTCTCCCTTCCTCTTTGAAATCTATCTCTTTATCTATCTATGTACCTATCTATTTATCTGTCTACGATGGAGGAGGACAAAAGGTATAATAAAGCTCTTAAAAGGAATTATCACTAGTAACAATAAATTTGAGAGAAGGGTGATGAGGGGAGAGAGATGGAAAGAAACAGGATGGAGATGGAGGAGAAAGGAAAGAGAGAAACGAGAGACAGGAAGCAGTAGTCCTTGTGCCAGGTAAGGTGCTGCCAGCTCTACTGCTCCCTTCCTCACCACAGTCTGCCTGTCCCCTACCTCTGGGGGCGTGGCATGCCTTTTGCTATTAGGCAGGAAATGGTCCTGGCATCTCTGCCTTAAGAGTGCCACAACGAAGAGACAAATGCCTCAACAGAAAAGAACAGAAAGTATTAGAAGGATCTGGGCCAAGTTTCCTGGGGCTGTGCCACGTTACAAAGAACTACACGTCAGCAGTCTGGTCTCAACATTTCTACTCAGCTCAAGACTCCTGGTCTTTCCACTAGTCCTGGTCCTTCTATGAGGGGGAGCTTAGGACCAGTACCTGAGTTCTGGCTCCCGGGGCAGGCCCCTCACAGGTAGCACATTGAATTCCTGGCACAATGTGCTCATACAGGGATCATAAAAAAATGATGAGGTGATTTTTATCTTATTTAATTTCAGAACCGACATAAATAACCTTCCTTAATTGTTTCCCGGTCTATAAATTCCTCTGCCTCAATATTTCCTTAATAGCCTGGGAGTCAAACAGGTAGTTAAGGAAAAGATGAAACAGCTGGTCAGAGATCACAGCCTGGCAGGTGATACACCATATTTCATCTGTATACACGTTTGTTTTTAGCCTAAGATTTAAAAGAAAATACATGTGTGCTAACTGCCAAGATTTTCAAGTGTTCTTCTGCTTTATGAACCTGGCCCCTGCAAGCATGTGACTCCTTGACAAATAACCGAGAGTGGACTAATGATCACAATTAGCAGATACTTACAACAGATCCAGACCAACAGGCTTGCTATGAGCAAATAGGAGCACCTGAGAGCAGCTCGCAGGATTAAAGTCTATTTTCTTTTGAGGCTCTAGTCCCCAGCAAAGCCCTCTTCCTCACCTGGTCCTTGGTAGGCTTGGGGGTGGCCAAAGGCGCTGTCCCAGTTACTGGCAGTGTTTTTCTGGGCTGCAGTCCCCTCTGCCTTGGCTCCCCAGCCATCTGTGCTGTCCCAGTTTCCAGATTTGGAGGCATTCCAGGCTGACCAGGGGTCATTGCCACTGCTGACCTGTTGTGAGGGGTAAAAAAGGAGAAAGAATATTTGTGACTTCTAGAAAGCATTACTCAATTCCATAGGAATCACGTAACAATCGAATACAATAGGAGTGCTAAAAGAAATCAGTACAAATTTATAACTTTAAATTTAAATAATAAAATATTTTAAACATGTCGGAAAGCACAAAAAAAGAGCATCAACTGGATTTTACTGATGTTAACATTTTGCCACTATTTGCTTAGGAACTTTATAACCAGCAACAAAGAAACTGCTTGACTAGCACCGCACCCCCTCCATGTCTTCTTCCTTCCGCAAGTAACTTCTTTTCTAACTGAAGTTATTCCTGTGTATGTTTATATGCTACCACTGCATGTGTACACTATAAATGTGTAAACTATAAATAACTGTTTTATAGTTTCAAAACTGAGCTAAATAATATTATACTGTATGTATCTATTCGCAATTTGTTTATTTTTCACCTAACATTATGTTTTTGAGATTATACATAATAACGAGGATGTTTTATTCACTTTAATTGGTTTAGAGCAATCAGTTGTAATTTTAACTAAGCTTTTACCTTTAATCTGGAAAAGTAATACATTCCCAGCAAAAAAAATTTCAAACAGAATAAAAAGACATGGAATTTTAAAATATGCTTACTGCCCTTGCAGGTTTGGCTCAGTGGGTAGAGCTTCGGCCTGAGGACTGAAGGGTCTCTGGTTCTATTCTGGTCAAGGGTACGTACCTTAGTTGCAGGCTCGGTTCCCAGCCCCAGTCGGGGTGTGTGCGGAAGGCAATCAACTGATGTCTCTCTCACATTTAATGCTCCCCCCCTTCCACTCTCTCTAAAATCAATGGAAAAAAATATCCTCGGGTGAGGATTAACATAAATACATACATACATATCATCTTAAGATGCCATCGTTTTTCTAAAGACAGCTACTACTAACAAATCCTCATATACACTTGGCTCAAACATCCCATGCATGGAGATCCTTTGTGGTTTTTAAACATATATGTGAGCCCAAATGGCACTATCTGCTCTGCACTTTTGTTTCCCCACCTAAGAGCCTGAGACACTCTTCAAGGTGCATCAACATCGGGGGCCTCTTCCTCTGACATGGCTCCAGAGCTCCACGGTATTCACCCATAATGTAAGCAGCACATGGCGATGCTCATTAACCTGTTTTCAGTGTTCTGTTCATGTAAGTGAGACTGCAGTGCACATCCTTGCACATCCTTCCCGTGTGTACAACAGACCTTTGTGAAATCCCCAAAGAAACACTGCTGGGCTAAGGAGACTGGACACTTACAATCAATGGATTTTGTCAAACTGCACTCCAACGAGACTGCTGCCGTTATATCCCTATACTCCTGACATGCCAAGGAATTTTTTCCGACATAAAGGTGGGCCACCACATCCTCAAATTATTTTAAAAACATTTACTCTCATTATTCCTTTGAGTACTTTAATTATTATTATAAACCAGGGGCCTAGTGCACAAAATATGTGCACGGAGGGGGGGGGGGTGTCCTCAGCCCAGCCTGCCCCCTCTCACATATTGGGAGCCCTCAGGGGGTGTTCTATTGACAGCTTAGTCCCTCCCTGATCCCCTTGGGGAGCAGGCCTAAGCCACAGTCTGGACTCCCTTTGTGGGAGGTGACCAGGCTAATCAGGGGAAGCCACCAGCCTCATCACCCTGCTGCTGCAGCCACTGCCAGTCACCACAGCCACCAAGGTGTTTTCATCAACATGGACTCCAGTCCTTTCACCATGAAAAAATGACAACTTTCTTTAGGCATTTTCAAGATGTGTCTTTCACAGGATATGACATTTCATTCTTTTTTATCCTCACCTGAGGATATGTTTCCATTGATTTTTAGAGAATGTGGAAGAGAATGGAAAAACAGAGAGAAACATCAAAGTGAGAGGAATACTTTGATTGGTTGCCTCCTGCATATGCCCTGACCTGGGACCTGGCCAGGGAGGAGCCTGCAACCTAGTTACAGGCTGGTCAGATTTGAACCCAGACCCTGCAATCAGCAGGCTGAGGCATTATGCACTGAACCAAACTGGCTAGGGCAGAATATGACATTTCTTAGCCCTCTAGCAGTGGACCCTCATTTTTTCCCCCATGAGTGTGGTAGAAAAACCCTAGATCGCCTTTAGGGATTCTTATTACCCAAGTTACTAAGAATATTACCAGTGGTATACAGGGAGCTTAGCCAATAAGTGGTCAGAAAAGGTGTTTCCTCTGTAGTTCACTCCGATCACCGGCTCCACCCCTGCCCAGGCCTATAACCTCTGCCTGAGACTGCAGGCCTGGGCAGAAGACCCCCAAACCCCTCTGATCGCCGGCTTCACAGAGCCCAGGCCTCTGCAATCACTGGCTCTGATCCTGGCCCCTGCCATCGCTGGCTCCACCCCTGCCCCTCCGACTGCTGGCTCTGTGGAGCCCAGGCCCCTGCGATCTCCGACCTTGCCCCTACCCAGGCCTTATGCCTGGGTAGGGCACCCTCATACCCCTCCGATCACTGGCTCCACCCTTGCCCATGCCTGAGGCCTCTGGTGAAGACCTCTGGCCTGGGCAGGGGAACCCCTGCCCCCTCTGATCACCTGTTCCTCCCCTTGGGCACCCACCTCCCCCACCACCTGCCTGGCCAACAGGCCTGACCACTTCAGTGGCGGGGCTGAGCCAGACTGGGCGCCGCCATCTTGTGGCTATGGGGGCGACCATATTGTGGCTATGGGCGCCACCATATTTGTCATGGAGTGATGCCTAGTTTGCATATTAATCTTTTATTAGACAGGATGTGGGTATGGGCGCCCCCATCTTGTAGCTATGGGCGTCACCATCTTGTAGCCATGGGGGTGGCCATCTCTGTCATGGAGTGACGCCTAATTTGCATATTACTCTTTTATTAGATAGATTTTTGAACAGGCAACGCAGGGCACCCAATTGCAAGGAGCAAGGCAATAAGAGGCCTATAGCCCCTCCTCAACCCTTCTGTACCACCCATGAGTCAAATACGCTTTTTTTCGGTTTTGTTTCCTTGATTTAAAATTTTTAATCTTTAAAATGTCTGGAACTTACTTCAGTATAAGGCATAATATAGTACTCTAGCTTAATTTTTCTTGTAGTCTGTCTGTTGCCCTATTGTTTAATGATCCATCTCCCCCGAATGATCTGAAATGCCCCCTCCATCACATACTGGACTGGGACCCATTTTTAGACTCTCTACTGTAGCCTAGCAACCATCTGTACTAGTACCAAGCTACTCTGAAGCCCACTAGATAGAATATCATTAGTAGTTTATTATAGCATCTTTTATCAATTTATTTTTAAACAAACTTTTTCATCCGTTTAATATTTTAAAGCTAAAACAATGTGAACTTTAGCACTAGAATGTCAAAATTTTAAAAAATGCCTTGGTTTTCATTTCAATTACCTTAAATTTATAGATAAATTCAGGGAAAACAAGTTATGCCTTAAAAAAAAATTTCAATGTTGAACCTGTTTATCCAAGAACATGGAATAGCAATATTTCCCCTTCACTGGAGTCTTTTTTCTCACATAAAAAAATAATTGGTGTTGGGGGCAGGGGGGAGACAGAGAGAGAGATGTATAGATATTTATAAGAAAATTTCCCAAACTGTTTATCTTTTTAATGTTTTAGAACCCAATAATGTTGGTCTTTGTTTACTCGTCAATGACTGACAGATGGGATGGATAATTGGCTACCACATTCCAGAAACGTAAAAAGCAGAATATGTCTTTTACATACGGAGTTATGATTTCTGAAGTTACTAGTGATTCCACTCTAAGATAAATATTAATAGCAGAAAGCATTTCATTCACATGACTGTGAATTTTTCCAATACATGGCTTACAAGGCAATACTCTGAAGCTACCCTAGTGGAGACTGGAAATAAAGGAGGGTGCTGAGGGCGGCAGTTAGGAACACAGCCTCCTTCTAGTCAGGCTGCAGGGTTACAATCCCGGCTCCACCTCTCTAGCTGAGCAATCTCAGCTAGGATTCGAACCCAGGCAGCCTGACTCGGGTTCTGAAAGACTGACAGAACCTAAATGAAGGAAACTGTGAAGGAACAGAGGGTTTTAAACTAAAGCAACAGGAAGGGTAGGAGCTCAGCACTGCCATGATGATAAGATTGTGTCAGCAAAGTGTCAGAAACATTTTCATTAATACTGGGGAAAACTGAATGTGACCTATTCATAGCAAGTATCCTAAAAGATGTAAAATTTAGGACAAAACATGTAACATAATTCTCTTTAAAACCACTTTGTTCACAAAATCCTTGTAATAATTGCTACATTACTTGGTTATGTATGTGATCTTAGCTGTCTAGATTATAAAATCCCTGTGGGCAAACCTACTAATGGTTTGCTTCTCTGTCTTTTGTTATTTTTCCTGGAACTTTCTATCTTGTTTCAAACTTTCCAAAGCAGAAATCTCTCCAGCTTCTCTCATGGACTTTTTACTGGCTTTCTTTCTCTCTCTGATGACCTTTTACTGACCTCCAGAACCCTCTTCTAATATCAATACCTTATAATCAGCTCACACAGTCTGTCTGGTCCTGTCTTTCTCTGACTCCTTTGCTTTCAACCCACCATTCCGATAGTCCTTCAGCTGCAGGTGTTTGCTCACACACTAACCCATTCTGCTCCTCCCTACGGTTTCAACTCTGAAGTGCCTCTTCTCTACCTTCTTGTTTTTCTTCCTCTCCTTTCTCCCCAGCAGTGTCTTTATCCTCTTCTTTTAACCTCTTCATGGTACCAAACCCTTCCTGACTCTCAACCACAAGTCATTAAAAACCTCTCATTGCTCTTACCTTGGAATAAACTCCAAGCTCCTTTGTCCATCCATCAAGGTCCTAACTTTTCCTTCCACGACCTTCCCCATTCTTACTTGCCATTAACCTTCACTTCTGTGCTTCAACCTTCAGTTTCCCAAACTCTCCTATGTCCTTGCCTTTGCTCATGCTATTCTCTCTATCGGCACACAAAGCCTTCTTCTTCATCTTCCTAAACTCTGTCCAAGTCCTAGCGCACTAAGGGCTCCAGTCTCAGCCTGCTAGCTCACTGTCACACCCTATATCCTCCCAAAGCTAATCTTTAAGTTAGAGTCATTTGTGTATCACCTAGTAAGTCACAGGTATAGGCCTATCTTATTTAAAAAACACTTTCCCTTAAGATTTTTTTGAGTGACAAAGACTCAAAAAATTTTTTTAACTTAAAGTGATTAAGTATGATGTTCTTAATCATTTGTATGAAATAGGTATTACTCTTTT
>PVJC01040618.1:0-15689 GCA_004026665.1 Murina feae
AAGGGAAGGGAAGGGAAGGGAAGGGAAGGGAAGGGAAGGGAAGGGAAGGGAAGGGAAGGGAAGGGAAGGGAAGGGAAGGGAGAGAAAAGAAAATTACTCAGAAGAAACCTCAGGGGTCAGGGGAGATCATGGCTAAATGGACTAATGGGATTGTTGCTGAAGGCAGGCCTGGGTAACCAGACATCACCTTGGGCATGGGAAGTGAGGATGAGGATCCTGATCAGATACACAGGGTGATCAGGTGCTGAGGATGGGGGATACTGGCTAAAATGACTTGTCAGACACAAACACAAAAAGCTCAAAAGGCAGGTTCTGGGGGAGGAGAGAGAGATCAGAGGAGCCTGAGTAGAGTTTGGTCAAGAAAAGAATTTTATTAATAGATGGAACCAGGTGACCTGGCTCTGGGCTTGGACTGGCTCTGCTGTTGGCTGGAATAGCTGTGCAGACAATAATTTTGAGTTCTCCTGTGCTCAGGGACTCCCCAAAACCACTCTCAGGTTCAGTGATTCGCTAAAAGGAGTCACAAGAACTCATCAAAGCTGTTATCTTACCAGTTTACTGCAGTGAAAGGATACAGATTAACATCAACAATGGAAGAGGGGCCTGGGTCAGGGTCCAGGAGAGACCAGGAGGAGTTTCCACTTGTCCTCTTCTGGTGGAGATATGTGGACAGTGCTGCATCCTCCCAGCAGTAATGGGTGACAGAACCCATGGAGTCAAACAGGGACGGTCCCAAACCTTAGGTTCCAACGAATCCCGTGAGGGATGGGCACATGGGTATGGCTGACTAGTCTCCTGCTCCCACAGAGGTACCATCACACGAGGTCAAGGCCCGCCCTCCCCGCTCATAAATCATATAGACAATCTGCTGTAGCCCAAGGCCTCGCTAAACAAAGATACTCTAATCAGACAGGATGTTGCAAAGGCTTAAAGGTTACCGCCCAGGCGCTGGGCCTTTGTTTGGAATGTGCAGGCTACAGACAAATCAACTAAGTTACTTCTTTAAGGGACAACCTTTCACCGAAATAATTAACTTAATACAGTTGATTCCTAGAGCAGCTTGAGTCCAGTACTTATCAGTCCTGCTCTATTCCTAATTTAAAGCACTATTGAAAGTAGTACTTTCCTTTCATTGCATTTTTTAGAACATTGACAGCCTTCATGAAATGCCTGGCAATGACATCTTTGTACTTAAGTGAACAAGGTGTTTTTAATGAACAAAACGAACCTATATTAGTTTCCTATGGCCACTGAAACAAATTGCCATAAATTTGGTGGCTTAAAACAACAGAAACCATTATCTCACAGTTCTGGCGACCAGAAGTCTAAAAGCAAAGTGTCAGAAAGGCCCTGCTCCTCAGAGGCTCTGGGGCTGGGGGGTGGGGGGGCGGGACCTTTTTTTGCCAAGGGCCATTTGAATATTTATAACATCATTAAATGGGCCAAACAAAATTACCAATTTAAAAAATTAGCCTGAAGGTGCGGGGAAGGGGGTGAGATCAACCAAAGGACTTGTATGCATGCATATAAGCATAACCAACGGACACAAACACTAGGTGGGTGAGGGCATGAGCAGAGGGTGGGGGGACAATGGGGAAATAAGGACACATATGTCATACTTTAATCAGTAAAGAAAAAAATCTGCAAATAAAAAACAAATTAGCCTGCTATATTTGGTCAAACATTTCATTAATTCACCCCTAATGCCTTGGCAGGGCCAGTCCAAATGATTTCAAGGTCCTTATATGCCTGGAGCCACATACTCCCCACCCCTGCGCTAGGAGGAAAATTCATCCCTTCTGGCCCCTGCCAGCATTCCTGGGCTGGTGGCTGCATCGCTCAATCTCTGTTAATGGTCACATTGCCTCTACTCTTTCTTTATCATTTCAATAGGGTCCCAACCAGATAATCCAGGAAAATTTCCCTATCTCAAGATTCATAACGTAATCACATCTGTGAAGATCCTTTCTCTGTCATCTACAGTAACCTTGATAGATTCCAGGGACTAGGGTATGGGTATCTTTGGGAGAGCCATTTTTTTCAGCTTGCTTCAGTATCTTTCTGGGATTTCTAAGACGTGAAAAAAATTAAATTGCTTACATTTAGTACCAAACATTTTTTAGAATTACTTATGATAAGCTACTTAGGATTCATTAGGCTAAAATGACATATGGTACATTAAAAATGGAGAACTGGCCCTGACCGGTTTGGCTCAGTGGATAGAGTGTCGGTCTGCGGACTGAGGGGTCCCAGGTTCAATTCCGGTCGGGGCATGTGCCTTGGTTGCGGGCACATCCTCGGTGGGGAGTGTGCAGGAGGCAGCTGATCAATGTTTCTCTCTCATGGATGTTTCTAGATCTCTGTCCCTCCCCCTTCCTCTCTGTAAAAGATCAGTAGAATATATTTTTTTAAAAATGGAGAACTGTTATAGAACAGTGTCAGAACTAATGTTTTGAATAAGAATACATGAAAAGGAAGTGAGGAAATAAGCAGGAACTTATATGATGACTAGACCTTCCCATGAAAAATGAAGGAGATAGTTAAGAAAAGTATTCAGCTAATCCAAGACTGTTTGGTGGGGTGCAGAGATGGGGTGAAGTTGGTGAGGAGGAAAAACAATTTTACAAACCTATAAAATTGTGTGCCAGACCTTTAAGGGTTTCCATAATTCATCTCCACTCTATTTGTCCAACCTTATTTCCTATCATTCTCCAGCATATGCCCAGAGTGGGTATAGTTAGACTAGGAAACCATTCTTTAAAATCTAGAAGTTAGCCCTGGCCAGCATGCTCAGTGGTTAGAGCCACGGCCTTCACGCTGTAGCACTGAGGGTTTGATTCCCAATCAAGGTCACATACTTGGGTTGCAGGTTCAATCTCCAGCCCCATTTGAGGGACATGGGGGAGACAACCAATCCGTGTGTCTCTGTCATTCTCATGTTTATGTTTCTCTCTGTCTGTGTCTCTTTGTCTCTCTCTATCTCTGTCTCTCTCTCTCTCTCCCTTCTACTCTCTCTGAATATCAATGGAAAAAATATCCTTGGGTGAGGATTAACAACAAAAACAAAAAATCTGGAAGTTAAACCAGGAAAAAAAAAATCACATCTTTCACTTGTGTCCTAATTTCTGGCATTACTACTAGTAAACAGATAGCAGTGTTGAGTTTAGTGTGAAGTAAAACCAGCTTTGGTGTAGACCAAGCATGTCAAACTTGTGGCCCATGGGCTGCATGCAGCCCACAACGAATATTTTTGCGGCCCAGCCAATATAATGGTATATAAGAAATCCTTTATAATAAAAGGGTATATGCAAATTGATCCTAACAGCAGAACCACTGGGAATGACTGGTCACTATGACACACACTGACCACCAGGTGGCAGATGCTCAATGCAGGAGGAGCTCTGCTCAGCCACAAGCCAGGCTGATGGCTGCCAGTACAGCAGTGGTGGTGGGAGCCTCTCCTGCCTCCTCAGCAGCACTAAGGATGTCCAAGTGCAGCTTAGGCCTGCTCCCCGCTGGCAAGTGGACATCCCCAAGGGCTCCCGGGCTGCCAGAGGGATGTCTGACTGCCAGCTTGGGCCTATCGCCTGGGAAGTGGACCTAAGCCAGCAGGTGGACATCCCCTGTGGAGTTTCAGATTGCGAGAAGGCACAGGCTGGGCTGAGGGACCCCCCCAAGTGCACAAATTTTTGTGCACCAGGCCTCTAGTGTTTTAATAAAAATTTCGTAACTTAATTTTTATAATATCCTGTTATACATATTATTAATCTTGAACTACAACTTTTGCTAATAACTAATTACTATAATCTGTTGCATTCATTTCCCTTACACTCCTTATGCACAGCAGCACCATTTCTCTCCACTAATACTAGCAGTGAATATTTTAGCAGCCGATTGCCACGTCGTTAGTCTTGTACTGAGTTGCTTGGTGTGCACAACTGGAAATATTTCGCTTTTGGAGAACAAGAAAAATAGGTACATTTGCGTTATGCTTATTAATTTGTGCAGATATTCAGTATCTGGTAAGTTAATATTCAAGAAAAATATTAATTTTTATTAAAATATTCTATTATTTTATGTTAATGATTACTCATTTATTTCAGCCCTTCGTGTTCAGCATGTCTCTATCGAAATAAACCTACATTTCTATGAAAATTGAAGCTTTTACTTTTTTGTGGCCCACATAAACTTCAACCTTATTTATTTGCCCCATGTTAGCCTTTGAGTTTGTCATGCATGGTGTAGACAGTCGTGGGGCAGGAAGTCCAAGACACAGACAGCCCTCCTCTCTTGAGACTGAAGAGGGCGTTGCCACCAAGGGGTATGCGCAGCATGGTGTTCTCCACAGTCATGTCGCGGATGGAGGATCTTTTAGAATGGACAAAAAAGGTATCAGCCACCCAAATCTTTTTGATCAATCTATGACCAAAAGTCATGCTTTTGTTTGTCATGTTAGAGAAGGAGAGCTTTTCATCTTTCAGTAATCTATATATATAAAAGGCTAAGTGTCCGTCAGTCTGATCAGTAGCTATGATGCACACTGACCACCAGGGGACAGATGCTCAACTCAGGAGCTGCCATGATGCACACTGACCATTTAAAAATAAACAGCACCACAGACCTGGCGCTTGGCTTCCCCCAAGTGGGACACAGGCCCCGCCACCACCCCGGAGTGACAGCCCACCAAATTGCAGCCAATGCTGCCAAGACCCCTAGCGAAAATGTGGCCCACAGCCCAGCCCAGCCCAGAAACAGTGGCTGTGGGTGCCAGGTAATGATGTCATATGGCAATGCCTGGCTTCCTCTCCCTAGCATCTAGCCTCCTTGGAGTTTCTTCAGCCCAGGAACCCAACTTGCTTTATAGTCAGGTGCAAATATTTTACAGGTTAATCAAATGTTTGTGAAGCATTTTCATGTGCCTCATCTCATTCGATCCTCACAGAAGTCCTGGAGTAAGTAGGTAGGAGACTCAGTGGAATCCTATTTTCTTTTCATTAGCCAGAAAATGGAGATTTAGAAAGTTTAGAAACTTGACCCGATTGAAAAGAAGTAAGAAATGGTGAAACTTAAAAATGATTTCAGGCTTTCCCACTGTGCAGAATATAGTCAAACACTGCTGCAGTTAAATATTTCACCTTTTGTTCTCCCTGTGTGATTTACAATAATAATCTGCTTTGTGTTGATATTTACTGCTATGTTGCTGACAATTACCTGAAAGAGAAGTTGGAGTGCTGGAAAAAGTTTAGCTAAATCAGAAAGCAGGTCTAATTAAGCAACTTTTTGTATATCTATAAAAGGCTAAGTTTACTTGCACATGCACGATACATATAAAGCTCTCACTAGCACCAATTGCACAGGTGTGTTTCGATCTGTCATTGTTGATCATGAATTTGGTTGACATTTCTATTATAGAGAAAGGGCGAATATCGATATTAAAATATTTCTTCTAATTAATTTCCTTCCAATGTGCATGAATCTGTGCACCAGGACACTAGTGTCTGAGACAAAAAGTCATCGTAAAGTCCTAGGCAGGGAGAAGAAAAGACAAGTCAAAGGCAGTAAGAATATGGTTCAGGCCCTAGTCAGTTTGGCTCAGTGGATAGAGCATTGGCCTGGGGACTGAAGGGTCCCTGGTTCGATTCTGGTCAAGGGCACATGCCCGGGTTGCGGGCTCAATGCCCAGTGGGGGGAGTGCAGAAGGCAGCCAATCAATGAATCTCTCTCATCATTGATGTTTCTATCTCTCTCTCTCCCTCCCTCTCCCTTCCCCTCTAAAATCAATAAAAACATATACTTTTTAAAAAGAATATAGTTCATATTGACCACTCAACACCATTAGTCCAGACTGTCTGCCATGGATGTTAATGACCTGTAAGTAAATGGCTTACCTTATATTTCAGGTAGATTCAGGTTGAAGCTAGTGAGCTTCAGTTGCAAAGTCCCTCCCTCACCTGGACTCCAGTGAATATTGAGAACTCCTGGGAAGCAGAGAGTATTCACCTTAGGGAAGGGAAGCCAGTTATGATTGGGAAGTATTTCTACATAAGCTCTCTGGCGCATCACCTAAAGAGGTCTCGGAAGAACAGCACCTGAAACTCCATGCTCTAGAATTTTACTTTCTCTTCTCACTGTGAATACTCACTTTTATAACTGATTTTGTGTCCATAAATCATATTAACTTTGTTAAAGAACCACCCCTACCCCCAAGTAGAATAAACCACAGTCCCACAAAACCCTGGATGCAGGAACTGGTAGAGGAAGGAAAGTTGTCAGAGGTCCTAGGACAGAGGCAACGATTTTTGATGCTTGAGAGACAGAAAGGACCACGAAACGGTGGTTCTCAAATTCAGATGTGCAAAAGAATCACCTGAATCTGTTAAAACGGCACGTCCCCCAGAAGGAAAAAGAAGAGTAAGGAAGGAATGAGAACTGGAATCAAGGGCAGAAAGAAGTGGATAGAAGAAAGTAAAACAACCACAACTTTATTAAGCAAAGTAGGAAAAATAAACAACATACATAATTAAAATGATGTGTGAAAATACCAGTGATTTTGACACTATTTAGTCTTCATCCTTTCAGAAAAATAACCAACACTTCATGGAGAAACTTAGCATGTTAACCTCTGAAATGCTGGCAATGCTTTCAAGCTGGACATCTATTCCCACTGGCACTGCAGACCCTTCTGCAAGAAGAATGGGCAAGATTCTGAGAAGCAACTAAAATTATTTTCATTCAAAGCAGAGAGAGAGCAATGTTGAAAATATATTTTCAAACAACACATTTCTCCATCACCTACTGATTTATTATACATTAAATTATAATAATAAAGGCACGTGCCTAGATAAATGTTATTCCAATAATCATTACACATTTGCTTGGGAACAATTCAATATTTTCTCTCGTATAGTATACTTACAGTACAAAAGTGGTGTTTCCAATTTTTTGTTTTGGGGTTTTTGTTTTTTAACTAGCAGTGCTTTAAAAAGGAATAACATTTTGACAACATTGCCTAAGAGTATGTAGAATTCTATATCTTTTATGGAAAATGATGATATTTTATAGTCAGGGAGTGGAGAGGTCATGGAGTTCGTGACTCCGGGAAATGTGGGAGCCTTTACTCTCCTGCTAAAAAACCAGCCTCCTTCGCTTGGGCAGAGCTTGGCAAGCCAGAGAACAGTGATGACAGCACAGCCGTACACACTGAGAAATGGCCCTTCCCGGGTCAACCACAACCTGTTCTTAGGATGAAGCAAACATTCTTAGAAATGCGTTTGATGAGAATACACAAAATATTGGAACTGGAGCAACTTCAGACAGAGAACTGCTGAGCTATGCTTGCCATTGGGTCTCAGAATCAGGTGCATGGGCCCAGAGAACCTGAATGATGATTCAAGAGAATCCAGTCCAGGCTGAGACCAAGGCATTTCCTTGTTACACCTCACAAAGGGTTTCACCAGTTCCTGTATGAGAGATGCTGATGTTAATAACTTCAATATTCATACCCAATACCCAAGCGGATGTGGCTTAGTTGGTTGAGTGTCATCCCATCAATATCATTAATGTTTCAATCTCTCTCTCCTCCCTTCCTCTCTATGAAATCAATAAAAATAATCTATAATAATAAAAGTCTAATATGTAAATCGGCAGAAGAGCTGGACGACCTTCGGACGAAGTCAGGAGTTCGAGAGCCGAGGCAGCTAGGACTGCGAGGGCCAAGCCCCTTGCACAAATTTCGTGCATCGGGCCTCTAGAAATAAAATAAAATATATGATCTAATATATTATACTGTATCTCAAGTTCTCATTACAGCTGTTTGCTAGTTAGAACCAACTTTAGTGGCAGACCCAGTGCCTGGCCAGCTGTACCATATACATATTTCCCCTGTTTTACAGAGGAAACTGAGCATTTAGGGGATTCGCAGAAGTTTGGCTTTTACTTGGGTTTGCTAGGTAGAACCGACTTCAGCTCCATTTGACATAGGAGGCAACTCATGCTCAGAGAGGTTAGAGACCTTCCTGAAATCTAAAGCTCCCTGAGGCAGGAATATGGTCAGCTCCCAGTCTAGTCCTCCTGTTTGACTACTCTTGACTCAGAAGCCAGTATCTAGATGCTAAATTGATTTCACTTTAAAGAAACAAAGAAAGCATCATCTGTAAGACTAAAACAAAAAAGCCCTTAGTTGTGGGAGATGTAAAGGGCAGAGAAAACATAAATAAAGAAAATGAGCCACAATTTATAACCCAAGTTAAACAAAAAGCTCCCCTAAATTTATATCCTCCTGTTTCCACATAATGAGTCGATTAATCTTCCAGCGCCTTCTAAAAGTAAAAAACACTGCAGCAGCAGCTGGTTTTAATGTTAAAGCTAATTAGGAAAACACATTAAGGGAAGAGAAGTGCTGAAGTTACATTTAGCTCAAGAGGAAAGAAGTCTGTGCATTTGTTTGTGTTATGGACAAGCGTAAGGAAAGAGAGGATAAATTAAAGCTTGTCTTTTATATCCTGCAGTCTCATTTCCTCAGGAAGGCAGCCTTGAGAGAACAGAGAAATGGGTCACTGGTGTAAGAAGCTGTTCTGACCAGGGTAAGAGAAGGTTAAGGACTATATTTCACAGAGCTACCAGACTGGCATGTCTGACTGAATTTATGGATTTTTCTGCCTGAACACACAGGCCATTTGGACACCATTTAGCCCCAATTGTCAGAAAAATTTCTTAATCGTGGAATGATTTGCCACCTGCCACTAAATAGCACATTTTAATTGCATTTTTAGTAACCCCACAAAGCAGCCTCGGAGGGGGGAAATTTTTTTTTTAAAAAAGCACTCTCACTTAAAAACAAAAATCTTTACGTATATCTGTAACCCATCAAGAGAATTAAAGGTCAATATTCTGCTTTTCAGGAGTGTGGGGATGATACAGGGAAGGAGGATGAAGGCATAAGTGTTTTAAAATAAAAGCAGTGGGCACAGTAATCTACAGCAGTGTTATGAAATTGTAAAATGTACTCACATCACCTGGGGAGCTTGTTAAAATGAAGATTGTGTCAGAAAGCCTGGGAGGGGGCCTGAGTTCCCGCGTTTCTAACTAACTCCCAGGTGAGTCGGCTGCCAGTCCTGGAACCACTTTGAAGGACAAAGCCTTTGTTTCAAGGTCCAAATTCAAGGAGTCTTTTTTCTCTCAATCTTTCTGATTTTCAGCAGTCTAAAATAGAACCTTAAAAACCCTTTCCTCTGCAACAGGAACTCATGTGATTGGGAAACCTAGCCTTACACGAATTAGGGTAGATTTGTGAGTTGGTGTTAAAGAGAGCATGTGCATCATTTTGAGCTTCTAACTGCTGCTGGGGAAATGCCAGATCCAAGCCATTCCTGTGACACTGGCGCCCCTTGTGGCTGAAAGGATCCATAGCCGGGCAACTTCATCAGTATTTTCCTAAGATTATTGCCAACTAAATGTTGGTAGGAGAGTTTAGACACTTAAAAAAAATTTAATTTCAGAGAGGAAGGTAGGAAGAGAGAGAGAAAGACATCAATGATGACAGAGAATCATTGATTGGCTGCCTTCTGCACGCCACACACCGGGGATCAAGCTCAAAACCTGGGTACGTGCCCTACCAGATTCTAGCCATGACCTCCTGGTCCATAGGTCAATGCTCAACCACTGAGCTAGGCCAGCTGGGCTAGACACTTTTTACAGAATCATAGAGACCAAGGTACAGAACACCTGGGTGACAGTGGTGGAGTATATTATTGAAACGATGGGAAAATTTGGTTGGGGGAAAGAAACGATCTATTGAGAATGTTAGTTAAGTCCGACATATTTAGGAGAATTGTGGTAAGGATGACACATTTGAGAAGTACTGACCTAAAGAAAAAGAGGAGAAAGAAATAATAGTCTTAGAAGTAAAAAACAAACACATCTTCAAACCTGGCTAATTTTTGAGGCTTTTAAAGTTTTAGACTCAATAATTGTGAGAAATGCTCTGAAAAAAATTAAGCTCACTACCCTGACCGGTTTGGCTGAATGGATGGAGCGTCGGCCTGCAGACTGAAAGGTCCCAGGTTCTATTCTGGTCAAGGGTATGTACCTTGGTTGCGGGCACATCCCCAGTAGGGGGTGTGCAGGAGGCAGCTGATCGATGTTTCTCTCTCATCGATGTTTCTAACTCTCTATCCCTCTGCCTTCCTCTTTGTAAAAAAACAATAAAATATATATTTTTAAAAAGAATGAAACTATTTTTTAAAAAATTAAACTCACCAAGGTTCAATCTGATGCTGATCATCTAATTCAGAAGTTACCAAATATGGGCCTCAGACCACCAGCAGCACACCACCTAGGAATTTATTACAAGTGCACAGTTTGAGCCCACCCAGATCTAGTGAGTTAAAATTTGACAGGGTGGGGCCCAGTAACCTCTGTGTTAAAAATCTCCCAGGTGGCCCTAGCCGGTTTGGCTCAGTGGATAGAGCATTGGCCTGCAGACTGGAGGGTCCCAGGTTTGATTCCAGTCAAGGGCATGTTCCTGGGTTGCAGACTCAATCGCCAGTAGGGGGTATACAGGAGGCAGCTGATCAATGATTCTCTCTCATTGATGTTTCTTTCTCTCTCTCCCTCTCCCTTCCTCTCTGAAGTCAATAAAAGTATATTTTTTAAAAATCCCCCAGGTGGTTCTGATGCTCACTGAAGTTTTAGTCACTAATTTAATAAAATCAGAGCCAGGCCCTTAGAACTGCAACCCAATGGATTACAGGAAATTACAAAAAAAAAAAAAAACCTCAACATAACAACTAGTCACCTGCTGTACTTTATTTCACTACAACATAGTGAGAATCAAGTCCCCCATCCGCCCTGAGTTCCGGAAGTGTTAGTTCTCAGAAGGCTGAACCTGTCCCACTGCGGGAGCATCCTGCCTTCCCACCCGCACATCCCCTTTTCCTCTGTCCACGCCTCTGATATTCTGAAAATGTCGAGTCAGGATCTGTGGGAGTAGGAGATGTAAGTCCAGGACAGAATGTCGGGCAGGGTTTAGCAGGAAGGCGGAGGGTTCTGTGTAACCGGCTGGTTTCGCCTCACCTGTGTCCATCTCAGTGACGCGCACGTTAAACTATATGAATGAGGAGAGACTTTGCTCCGAGTAGGCACCTCTCACAGGCCCTCTGCTCCCTCCTGACCTGCCGTTGCATTTTGCTTCCACCGATTACTGCCTTTTTTTCTTGCCTTGAGCAAATTTCTTACCCTCTCTGAGTCCCCGTTTCCACACTGGAACATTAGGGACCATGACCATGTCCATTTCCTAGGATCACTGTGAGGGAGGTGTGAGGTTGTGCACATTGCCTGGCACGCCAACATTTAGCTCAGTCTTAGCTGCTGAAAGTGACCAAAAGGAAAAAACAAAACAAAACTCGGTAGAGTTGTCTGGGAGTCAAGCATTTGGCATTCTAGTTCTTCCATGATAGCCAGGTGCTCCGGTTAAGAGAATATTCAGTAAGATTTTTATGAATAGCATCATGTAGTCCAATGTATAGGTTTTAGTTGAAACAAACTAGTGTATGTAAAGCAGGATATGTACTTTTGGTCCAGAAAATATCATTACAAAAGGCTTTTTGTTTTTTAATTGATGACTCGTGTCTTGGTCTTAATTGCTTCCAATTTTCAACTTCATTTTGTAAAGATAATACCCCGAGCCCAGCTGGCGTGGCCCGGTGGTTGAGAGTCAATCTATGAACCAGGAGGTCATGATTTGATTCCCAGTCAGGGCACATGCCCAGGTTGCCAGCTCAATCCCCAATGTTGGGTGTGCAGGAGAAAGCCAGTTAATGATTCTCTCTCATCACTGATGTTTCTTTCTTGCTCCCTCTTCTTCCTCTCTGAAATCAATAAAAATATATTTTTAAAAATACTTTCAAATCCAGGTCTCATTGCAAAATCGTAGTCCTCAGTGTGGAGAAGTTGCTCATATTTCAGGGGTCTCATTCTGGTTTCTTGTTTGCTGTCCCTCCAAAGCGGGAAAATACTTTTGAGATACATATGCTTCTGGATGTTTTGAGTTAGGTTAGACTTCAGTGTCAACATGGTATTCTCTGAAATATATACATGAAAGCTAGTTTTCTTAGTTCATATTAAACATGGCCAAAGCTCTGCCAACATTTACTCTTTCTTAGATGGGGCAGATCAGGTTTGATACACCAAACTTGGGAGCATTTCAAATGAAACACTGCGTTTGGATGTAATGCACTGATAGGCAATGTTCCTCAGAATGTGATTTTTAGACCAGGAGAGCCTGGCCACTGCCACCAGATCCATAGATCCCATCCCAGATCGCCTAAACCAGAACCCCAGAAAACAGGACTTAGGAATCTGCATCAAACATGCTAAGTGATTCTTGGAGTCATTGCAGGTAAACTACTTTTGCCCTAAGACAGTTTAAAAAAAAAAAAAACTGCAAAATTTAAACTGATGAAAATAGAGCTTTACAAAAATAAAAAGGAGCAGACAGTATACATGCAGGTTGAGATTAGAGGTAGAATCTCTGTAGTAGGTTCTAGAACTTGAGGGGTGGCAATGGAAATGGAGAGAAATCCAAAGACAAAAATGGGTGGATTTGGCGATTGATTGGGCCTGATGCTAAGCCCAGTTATGAAGTAGGTGCAGTCCTCTAGAGCAAGGCAAGGCAGGCATGGCCTCTCAGGTGTGTGTGGAGGCCCGATCTGGGAGGAAAGCCTTGCTAGTCTCTGGCTCTGTGAACCCCGGGGAGCTGCAGGCTCTCGTTTTGGGTCCTGTGATACATACTTCCCAGCGCTATCCTTAAGTGTGGCGGCAGAATGTCTGTGAAAGCACAGCCCTTCTGTGAGTGACCAGCAACAGTCAGTTGTCTTATCCCAGGTGCTGGGGACTTGGCTCAGCTCCTCCTTCCAGAAGAGCATGCCTGTCATCATCACTGTCACCATCAGCATCAATAACACAAGACCCCGTGGAGGCTACTAGGCGAATTGCAGCTACTGTGAATTCCTGATATGCTTTTGCATTGATAAGTGTCTTCTCCAGCAAAGAGATGTAAGTTTTAACATGAGACTGGTGGATGCAATTTCTTAACTTAGTGAAGTGACTTTGATGGTGAGAATTTCCCATTCTGAAGCGGATGATTGAAGAAATACGTCCAGGCTTATGGGCACCCGATATTACCCAATGTGTTCTTTCAGTGGGGACATTTCAGGCTGAAATGCTGAGAGAGGTATACGTGCATTTTTGCCCTTGATAGAAATGGGGATGCTGGAGAAAGAAATCTGTTTTGAGTAGAAGACAATAAATTTGATTTTAAACAAATTGTCATTATATCCTATGAATACTTGAGCACACAGAACTACTGTATTTCTTCCAAGGGTGTAGAATTAACTAGAAGATCTCTTTCAAGGAGCTAGAATGAACTATTTATTGAAAAAGTAATAGCAGTTCATTTTTATTAAATGCCTATTATGTTCAAGACCCCATACCAGATGCTTTTTAAATAGTATCTTCTTTGACATGCGTCTGAATCACCTGGAATGCTAGGCCCCACACCCAGAGTTTCAGATTCAATAGTTTTGAGGTATGAAAATTTACATTTGTAACAATTTCTCAGGAGAACCACTGGTCTGGAAAATAGTAGACATTTAGTAAAAGTTAGTTATTATTTTAAGAAAAATGCAGTGCAACTTTGGATGGAAAGTCATGAAAATTTGCAAACTCCTTTGGTAATAAAATACAACTAAGTGGCACATCACTAATGTGTCATTCCAGAAGCATAACTCTTCATGAGATTGGGAAGGATAAATCTTAATTAAGAATCCCAGGAACACTGAACACAGAGCCTGCTATTAAATGCACTCTGAAAGCACATGTTCTTACCGGAGGGCTCTTCTGATGCACAGTGAGATGTTCCATATTTATTTACATTTGAATTTATTCATACTGCATCTGTTTCTCAAAAAGGATTATGCAGCTTATATGTTATCTAAAAGAATTTTGAAAATCTATGTACTCCACACATATTTAAGTAGACATCTACAATTTTTTATCAAAAATGTTTAAATTATTTAAATATTTGTCATTTGAAATAAAACTTATATTCCTGCTTTTAATGTATCCATTGAATCTAAATACTTTTATTATGCATTTTAATTACATAATCTCCTCTTTAAAAATCAGAAATTTTTTTAAAAATCAGAAATTTTATTTCACTCTTTGTTCTCCTTAAACTTGCATTTCCATGAATAGCAAGGACTTACAACCAAGATTACTTTACCCAGCAAAGCTATCATTTAGAATTAAAAGTCAGATAAAGAGCTTCACAGACAAGAAAAAGCTAAAGGAATTCATCACCACCAAACCAGTACTACATGAAATGTTGAAGAATATTCTTTAAGAAGAGGAAGAAGAAAAAGATAAAGATAAAAAAATATGAACAATCTACTCTAATAAAAGAGTAATATTGAAATTAACCATTTCTCTGGGATGCCTAAGCCATGCCCACCAGCCAAGCCAAGCCCACTAGCCAATCAGAGTGGCTGTATGCAAATTAACTCAGCCAAGATGGAGGCCGGCAGTGCAGCCACACAAGCACAGGCAGGTGCAGAGCAGGTGGTGGGCTGGGCAGGGTGCGTGGGGCAGTGGCAGGAGATTTCTGATCCCAGTAATTGTTAAGAATAATTTTTCAACTACTTATTGAACCAAGTAAAGTTGCATTAGAGGAAAACAAGGTAATGAGGAATTGTGAAATCAGAATCTGGATGAGAGAAGAAGACTAAATGAGTGAAATAGACATGTGGGACCTTTTCTCTTTTAGAAAGGTACAATGATTTATAAGCAAACTGCCATCAGCCCCTCACCCAGGCTGGCCAGGCATGCCAGCAGGTGGACATCCCCCGAGGGGTCCCAGACTATGAGAGGGCACAAGCCGGTCTGAGGGACCACCCCCCCTCCCCAAGTGCACAAATTTATTTGTGCACCAGGCCCCTAGTAAAATAATAAATATGCAACACAATATTATTAACAAGTTACCATGTACATTATATCTCATGACTTATTTATTTTATAACTGAAAGTTTTTACTTTTTTATTCCCTTCATCCTCTTTGCCCACCCCCTACTTCCTGCTTCTGTTCTCTATCTATAAGCTTGGTTTTTGTTGTTGTTTTGTTTTTTAAATTTCACATATAAATTAGATCATATGATACTTGTCTTTCTCTGTCTGCTTTATTTTACTTAGTATAATGCCCTGAAAGTCCATCCATGTTGTCACAGTTGGCAATATTTCAATTTTTTTTATTTATCTTTATTGTTCAGATTATTACAGTTGTTCCTCTATTTTCCCCCACAGCTCCCCTCCTCCCATTTCCCACCCCAACTTCTGTCCTTGCCCCCCCACTGTCCTTATCCATAGGTGTACAATTATTGTCCATTCTCTTCACGCACCCCCAACACCCTTAACCCCCCAAAATTGTCCGTCCACTCCATTCTATGCCTCTGATTCTATTCTATTCACCAGTTTATTCTGTTCATCAGATTTTTTATTCACTTGATTCTTAGATTCACTTGTTGATAGATATGTATTTGTTGTTCATAATTTTTACTTTCCTTTTTCTTCTTCCTCTTCTCAAAGGATACCTTTCAGCATTTCATATAATACTGGTTGGGTGGTGATGAACTCTTTTA
>PVJC01040619.1:0-15725 GCA_004026665.1 Murina feae
GTGAGCATTTAAGCATAACCAATGGACACAAAACACTGGGGGGTAGGGAGGCGGGCGGAAAGGCAGGGGGAAAAAGAGATATATGTACTAATCTTTGTAAAGCTTTATATAATTTTAAAAAATGTAAAAAATAAAAAAAAATTTTTTTAAAAAAGAATATAGCTCATAAAAATAAATAAATAAATAAATAAATAAATAAATAAATAAATAAATAAATAAAATCCTATCTAATAAAGTTGGAATATAAAAATTGACCATCACATTGCCACAAAAATGGTGGTACCCATAGCCACAAGATAGTGCCCAGTCCCCTCAGCCCCACTGAAAATTTCTATGGCAAGTAGACCAAGAAGGTTTTCAGCAAGTGTGAGAAGCAAGTATTAGAAGCAAGCCTTGGATGGATCAAGGGAGATGGCAGGCTCAGGGCCACTTCTGCCCGGGCAGGCCCTCAGAGTTTGGTTCTGAAACCATAGGGACCCACTCCATTACAGGATGGAAAAGAAGTGCTGCTGCCACCTGCCCAGCACCAGGCCCCTGGTTAAGGAAATGGATCCAAGTCACAGCCATGGGGCCTGACGGGAATGTCTCACCCTCAACCATTGTGGCTGAGCTCTGGCTGGGGTGGCGAGCACCTCCGGGATCAATGTCTGTCCCTGGCTGGCTGCAGACACTGGTAGAGTTGGTGCGGGCTGAACATTTTAATGAAAATAA
Organism: Murina feae; assembly: GCA_004026665.1. Classification (NCBI taxonomy): domain Eukaryota; kingdom Metazoa; phylum Chordata; class Mammalia; order Chiroptera; family Vespertilionidae; genus Murina; species Murina feae. Next base: position 712 of record PVJC01040619.1, read on the forward strand.
GATGCCTGCACTCCATCCTGCTATGCCCCAGTCCCCAGCGAGGAGAGGGCAGTGGGATCAGGGGCACAGCCTCAGGACACCATTAGGAGGCACCAGGGCTTGGGAGGGGCTGGAATCAGAGGACCCAATCACCAGGCTGACAGAAGGACAGACCCAAGGTGCTACCAGTTGACATCAGCTGCCCAGTGCTAGACTGTGGGCCCTCACTCTGGAACTGAGCCATAGGAGGTGCCAGTCCTACAATGTTTTTCCTATTCTCTGGCTGGAAGTACAGGAGGCACTTGGATTAGAGTCATGATTGTAATTAAATTTCTCCAAACTCAGAGTTATTTTCTTGTCAAATACATCAGAGGCCAGGAAACATTCAAAGAACTAGGGAGACATTCTCAAATCAGGAAGAGAAGTCACAGGGTGTATACTATTGCTATCAATACAGTATTTCCTATGTTGTAAGTACGAAGGCATCTAATACCATGTAATGTATTAGATGCCTACCTATCACATGAAGTATGAATTCTCATAGAGTAATACTAGTAGATATGTTATAGTTATGGCAGTATGTCATATCCTATCTATACTAATAAAAGGGTAATATGCTAATTAGACTGGGAGATCTTCCGGACAATGCCATGGTGGCAGGGCCCAGGCAGAGGGAGTTAGGGGCAATCAGGCCAGGTGGGGAGGGAAGTTGAGGGTGATCAGGCTGACAGGGGAGCAGCTAGCAGCAGGAGTGGGGGCAATTGAGGATGAATAGACCAGTGGAGAGAGGAAGTTAAGGGCAATCAGGCCAGAATGGGGGACAGTTGGGGAAAAGCAGGTCAGAGTGGTTATAGGGGTCATCATGCAGGCAGGTAGGCAAGGGAGCAGTTATGAGCCAGCAGTACCAGATTTCGAGGGGGATCAGGCCTAAACTGGCAGTCAGACATCCCCTGAGGGTCTCAGATTAGAGAGCATGCAGGTCAGGCTGAGGGACACCCCACCCTCATACATGAATTTCATGCACCAGACCACTAGTAATTTAAAATAAAGGAAATAGAAAATAAAATAAAAATTTTTAAAAAAGGTAAAATAATAGCAGAAATAATAATTAAATATAAAACATAATAAAAAGTAAAATAAAATAAGAAAAATTTAATTTCTTAAGTAAAAGATAAAAAAATAAAAAAGTGAAGTAGTGAAGGTCATTGACTTCTGCTTGACATGTCCTTTTTCTGTCATGTAGTCAGCACAGTTCTTTGTGATCCACCACTCCTCTGTGTCATAAGCCACAACACTGTTTACAAGCAGGTGGGATCTCTCTGCTCACCTTCTCAGCCTGCCTTAAATTGTATTTAAACAGAAGTCAATTTCTGACAAATCCCCTGGGTGGCAGTGTTTCTGTATTAATATCTAGGGCTAAAATGCCCCTCTACTTAGTGCTTAGATGCTTCTTTTCCTCCTTCACTTAATACTGGTTTAGAGGGATGAACTGCCCCAGAGCTGGTTTTCTACTTGTCTCTCCCAACTCTGATCTTCGGTTTCCACAAAAACAACTTTTCCCTGCAGTCTCAGTGAGTGTTTCAATTGGAAGAACCTCTGTAGTAGAATCTAATCTAATAAAAGCATAATATGGAAATTGATCATTTCTCCGGGATGCCTAAGCCATGCCCACCAGCCAAGCCATGCCCATCAGCCAATCAGAGCGGCTGTATGCAAATTAACCCAGCCAAGATGGAGGCCGGTAGCCGTGGAGCAAGCAGCAGCAGGTGTGGCTGGGTATCAGGGGGCTGGGGGCAGGGGCAAGGTGGGCATCAATGGGGAGTGGCAGCAGGGGCGGGGCAGGCATTGGAGGGCAGCTGCAATGGGAGTGCAGTGGGCACTGGCGGGCAGCTGCAGCAATGATGGGGGCGGGGTGGACATTGGAGGGAAGGGCAGGCGACGCCAGATGCCACTCAAGGTCCGGGCCTCCCATCGGAGTCTGGGGAGGCGGGGTATGAAGCGCCAGATGCCACCCATTGGGTCCAAGCCCCAGATCGGGGACAGGGGACACAGGGCGGGCAGGCCAGACACCTCCCTCAGAGTTCACTGCCAGTCAGGACCTCTCACTGGGGACTGGGGAGGCAGGGCAGGCAGTTCCAGATGCCACCCACAGAGTCTAGGCCCCAGATTGGGGAGGCAGGGCAAGCAGCTCAGACACCACCTGGGGTCCAGGCATCCCATCAGGGACTGGGAGATTGGGCAGGCAGTGCCAGATGCCACCCACAGAGTCTGAGCCCCAGATCAGGGACAGGGAGGTGGGGCAGGCAGCAGCAGATGTTGCCCATAGGGTCCTGGCCCCAGATTGGGGATGGGGGAGGCAGAGCAGGCAGTGCCAGATGCTGTCTTCAGGGTCCAGGCCCTGATCAGGGACCCAGGGAGGCAGGAGGGCAGCTCCAGATACCACCTGCAGGGTTCAGGCCCTAGATCAGTGACAGGGGAGGTGAAGCAGGCAGCACCAGACACCATCTGGGAGGCAAACTGTGAAACACATGCCCTTAATGAAATTCAGGAGGTATTCACATTACATGGAATGAAATGTTCACATTTCAAACTTCTGGACTGTCCTTTTTTAATGAATACAAATACATGTGATGAATCACGAGCAACAACAGGCAGAAGTTTTGATAAATTCTCTGAATGATGAACAGTTGACAGTCTTTCATACTATAACTTCAGTCATCAAAGATCAAACTGTACACCCCAAATGCTTTTTCTTAGATGGTCCAGGTGGTAGTGAAAAAACATATCTTTATAAAGTTTTAACACATTATATTAAAGGTTGCGGTGGTGCTGTTTTACCCACAGCATCTACAGGAATTGCTGCAAATTTACTTCTTGGTGGAAGGACCTTTCATTCCCAATATAAATGATCGATTTCATTAATTGAAACTTCAATTTCTGGACTTGATATAAAGAGCGAAGTTGCTAAAACCATTAAAAAGGCCCAACTTCTCATTATTGATGAATGCACCATGGCATCCAGTCATGCTATAAACAGATTAGTAAGAGAAATTATGAATTTGAATGTTGAATTTGGTGGGAAAGATCTTCTCAAAGGGGATTTTCGACAGTGTCTCAGTATTGTACTGCATGCTATGTGATTGGACATAGTACAAACAAGTTTAAAGTACTGTGATGTTTGGGGATGTTTCAGAAAGTTGTCTCTTAAAACAAATATGAGATTAGAGGATTTTGCTTATAGTGAATGGTTAGTAAAACCTGAAGATGGCAAACCTGATAGCAGTTTTCATTTAAGAATGGATATTATTGAAATTCCCTGTGAAATGATTTGTAATGAATCTATTATTGAAGCCACCTTTGGAAATAGTATATTTATAGATAATATTAAAAATATATCTAAATGTGCAATTCTTTGTCCAAAAAAAATAAGCACATTCAAAAATTAAATGAAGAAATTTTGGATATACTTGATGGAGATTTTCACACATATTTGAATAATGCTTCTGTTAACTCAACAGATGATGCTGAAAAGGAAATTTTCTAATTGAATTTCTTAATAGTATTACTCCTTCAGAAATATCTTCTCATAAATTAAAATTGAAAGTGAGTGCAATCATCTTGCTATTGATAAATCTTAATAGTAAATGGGGTCTCTGTAATGGTACCAGATTTATTATCTAATGATTACAACCTAACATTATCGAAGCTGAAATATTAACCAAATCTGCAGAGGGAGAGGTTGTTCTGATTCCAAGAATTGATTTGTCTCCATCTGACATTGGTCTCCCATTTAAGTTAATTTGACAAAAGTTTTCTGTGATGCCAGCATTTGCAATGACTATTAATAAATCAGAAGGACAAACTTTAGACAGAGTAGAAATATTCCTTCCTGAACCTGTTTTCGCACATGGTCAGCTATATGTTGCTTTCTCTCTAGTTTGAAGAGTGTGTGATGTTAAAGTTAAAGTAGTAAATACTTCATCCCAAGAGAAATTAGTCAAGCACTTTGAAAGTGTTTTCACTCTTAATGTGGTATCCAGGGAGATATTAGAATAAGTTTAATCACTTTATCAGTCATTATTTGCATAATGTTTTATATCATGAGTTTGTTGTTATATCATTTTCTTACTGTTTGTTTATTAATAAAATTATGTATTATTTTCATATACATTGTACTCATTTTCTTTTATCTCACACTTTTATTATAGAGAAAGGGCAAATAGCAATATTAAAATATTTCCTCTAATTAATTCTCTTTTAATGTGCATGGATTTCATGCACCGGACCCCTAGTTAGCAAATAAAAAGCAAGGAGGCAAAAAGATAAAAAGCAAAGGAAGAGCACCAACTCATATTTTTTCCCCTGGCACTGTGCAGCCAGTGTAGCACTTCAGGCTGTCTTTCAGGGCACATTGAGCTGTTGGCTAATATCTAGAGTCCTCTTCTGCCAGCAGCCCTGTGGACCCCCTTCCTTATTGGAGGGTTTCACTGACCCTAACGGCCATGGACTTGGTGGGTCACAGTCTTCCTCTGAGACTCTAGTCCCTGCTGCAGGTATTAATCCCTCCAGTCTGGATCCCAGATCTCCTCTTTCTCTATGTGATATCTGACCTTTCCATTCATGGATTGCCTCACCAGCTGTGTTTAATTCACCAATTCTAGGTAGGTGTTATTCAATTCAGATGTCCCTTCTATCTGCTCTGTGAGAAGGTGCAGGGCCCTTCCACATATTCAACACCACTTTGTCTCCCGCTGGACAGACTTTTTAGGCATCTGCAGTTGGGGAAGGTGGAGTCCTGGTATTTGTGGGTTCACAGCTGTGGCAGCTGGTCCTTGGGAATTGTGGTTATAGGGTCCCAGGAGGTACCAGAGGTCTCCCCGGTTGAAGGTAAGGCTGGGCTTCTGATCACAGCTGTTCTCCTCTTCAATATGGAATAGTCTCTGAGGCAGAGCCACACTTAAAGAGAGATTTCAGCCCAGGGAGCCTGGTCTACCATTCTCCATCACCACCATGGAATATAGGTGTCCCTCGCTCACAAATATAGACACTCCCCTCATGTATACACACTCCCCTTTCCTTATCTGACTCACACACTATCTTGCAGCCTGCCATCCTGTCAATAGCCATCTTGGATCTCCTTTTCTATCCATTTTAATTGGATTATTTTTCTTCCTTTAGTTGAGTGTATCGTACTTTGTATATTTTGAATATTAACCTGTATCATATGTATCATTGGCAAATATATTCTGCTATACAGTGGTTTTGATGTTGGTTTCTTTTGCTGTGCAGAAGCTTTATATTTTGATGTAGTCCAATTAGTTTATTTTCTCCTAAGTTTCCTTTGACCTCAGGTTTTCCATGTTTCCCGAAACATATTGCCACGTGGCATGTCAGAGATTTCACTGCCTATGTTCTCCACTAAGATTTTGATGGTTTCATGCCTTACATTTTATCCATCTTGAGCTTACTGTTGTGTGTGATGTAAATGGGAGGCCTAGTTTCATCCTTTTGTATGTGTCTGTCCAGTTATCTCAACACCATTTATTGAACAGACTGTCCTAATTCCATTGTATGTTCTTGGCTCCTTTGTCAAATATTATTTGACTAGGGGCCTAGAGCACTAAATTCATACTCTGGAGGTGGGGGGCGGTCCTCAGCCCAGCCTACACCCTCTGACATATTGAGAGCCCTCAGGGAGTGTCCTACTGATGGTTTAGGCCCGCTCCCCAAGGGGAGCAGGAAGCGGGCCTAAGCCACAGTCTGGCCTCCCTTTGTTGGAGGCGACCAGGCTGATCAGAGGAAGCCACCAGTCCCATCACCCCACTGCTGCAGCCACTGCCAGTAACCGCAGCCACCAAGGTGTTTTCATCAACACCAACTCCAATCCCTTCGCCATGAATAAATGACAACTTTCTTTAGGCATTTTCAAGATGTGTCTTTCATAGGATATGACATTTCTTTCTTTTTTTAATCCTCACCTGAGGATAGGTTTCCATTGATTTTTAGAGAATGTGGAAGAAAAGGGAAAAACAGAAGAAACATCAAAGTGAGAGGAACACTTTTATTGGTTGACTCCTGCATGAGCCCTGACCTGGGCCTGAGCCAGGGAGAAGCCTGCAACCTAGGTACATGCTCTTGATCAGAACTGAACCCAGACCCTGCAGTCAGCAGGCCGAGGCATTATACACTGAGCCAAACCGGCTAGGGCAGGATGTGACATTTCTTAGGGCCTTCATTTTTTTTTCTCCAGGAGTGTGGTGGAAAAACCCTAGATTGCCTTTTTGGATTCATATTACCCAAGTTACTAAGGATATTACCAGTGGCATACAGAGAGCTTAGCCAATGAGCAGTAAGAAAAGGTGTTTCCTTTATAGTTCACTCTGATCACTGGCTCCACCTCTGCCCCTCCACTCCCAGTTATACCCCTGCTCAGGCCTGTAACTTGTGGCCGAGGATGCAGGCCTGGGCAGGGGCCCCCCCAAACCCTGTGAACACTGCCTCTGATCCTGCCCAGGCCTGAAGTCTCTGCCTGAGGCTCTGTGTCTCTGCCTGAGGTTGCAGGTCTGGGCAGAAGAACCTCAAGCCCCTCTGATTACCGGTTTCACAGAGCCCAGGCCTCTGTGATCACCAGCTCTAATCCTGCCCCCTGCCACTTCTGGCTCTGCCCTTGCCCCACTGCAGCCTCTGGCCAAGGCTGCCAGCCATGGCAGGAGACCCCCAGGCCCCTGCCATCAACAGCTCCACCCCTGCCTCTCTGATCAACAACTCTGCCCCTGTCTAGGGCCTGAGATTGCGGGCTCCACCCCTGCCACACTGCAGACTCTGGCCAAGGCTGCAGTCCTGAGCAGGGGACCCCGAGACCCCTGCTTTGCTGGCTCCACTGGTGCCCAGACCCCTGCGATTGCAGGCTCTGTCCCCAACCCTCTGATTGCTGGCTCTACAGAGCCCAGGCCCCTGCAATCCCCAGCCTTTACCCTGCCTAGGCCTGAGACCTCTGGCCCAGGCCTTATGCCTGGAAAGGGCACCCTCATACCCCTCCAATCACCAGCTCTGCCCCTGCCACCTCCGTTCACCAGCTCCACCCTTGTCCATGCTTGAGGTCTCTGGCAAAGGCCCTGACCTGGGCCGGGGATCCCTAGCCCCCTCTGATCACCTGTCCTGTCCCTTGGGCCCCTCGCTTTCCCCACCTCCTGCCTGGCTGACAGGCCTGACCACTTCAGTGGCAGGACTAAGCCAGACTGGGTGCACCATCTCATGGCTATGAAGGGCAACCATCTTTGTGATGGAGTGACACCTAATTTACACATTATTCTTTTATTAGATAAGATTGTGGTGGTTCATGTCTATTTCTGGGGCCTCTGTTCTAATCAATTGGTCTATATGCCTGTTGTGCTAGTACCAGGATGATTTGGTTATAATGGCTTAGTAGTATAGTTTGATATTCAATATTGTGATCTCTCCAACTTGGTTCTTCTTTCTCAAGATTGCTGCAGCTATTTGGGGACTTTTATAGTTCCATATAAGTTTCTGGAGCATTTGTGCTAGCTCTGTGAAATATGCCTTTGGAAAGTTAATAGGGATTGTGTTGAATCTATAGATTGCTTTGGGTATAGAAAATTTTAATAATGTTAATTCTTCCCATCCATGAAAATGTATATGTTTTCATTTGTTTGTGTCCTCTTGTATTACTTTTTTCATCAGCTTATAGTTTTCTGAGTAGAGGTCATTTATCTGCTTGATTATGTTTTTTCCTACGTATCTTATTTTTTTCTGGCAATGTTAAGTGGTTTTGCTTTTTTAGTTTCTGTTTCTGAGAGTTCCTTATTGGTGTCTGAAAATGCCATTGACTTCTGGATATTGATTTTGTATCCTGCTACCTTGATGAATTCACTTATTAAGTAAAGTATTTTTTCGATGGAGTCATTCACAATTTCCATATGCAATATTCTGTCATCTGTGAATAATGACAGTTTTCCTTCCTCCTTTTCAATTTGTATGGATTTTATGTTTTCTTCTTGTCTAATTGCTGTGGCTAGGACTTCCAGTACTATGTTAAAAGATAATGAAAGCAGATACACTATTTTGATCATGTTCTTAAAAGAAATGCTTTCAGCCCTGACCAGTTTGGCTCAGTGGATGGAGTGTCAGCCTGCAGACTAAAAGGTCCCAGGTTCAATTCCATTAAAGGGCATGTACCTGGGTTGAGGGGATATCCCCTTTAAGAGGTGTGCAGGAGGCAGCTGATCAATGTTTCTCTCTCATCGATGTTTTTAACTCTCTATCCCTTTCCTTTCCTCTCTGTAAAAAATCAATAAAATATATTAAAACAAAAAGAAAAAAAGAAATGTTTCCAGTTGTTTCCCATTGTGTACTATGTTGCCAACATTATGTAATAGGTTTGTCATGTATGGGCTTCTTTATGTTGAGGTTTGATCCTTCTATTCCTTATTTACTGAGTTTTTATCTAAAAAGGGCACTGGAATTTTTTAAATGCTTTTCTGAATCTATTTATATAATCATGTGGTTTTTATCTTTCAATTTGTTTATGTGACACATCACATTTATTGACTACTGGTGGCCTGGTGCATGAATCCTTGCATGTTGAAAGGAAATTAATTAGAAGAAATATTTTAATATTACTATTCATCCTTTCTCTATAATAGAAGTGTCAACCAAATTCATGATCAACAATCATAGATGGGAATATACCCATGCAAATGGTGCTATTGAGAACTTTATATATATATATATCACACATGCGTGAGTCAACTTAGCCTTTTATGTATATAGAATAAACTAGCTTAATTAGATCCACTTTCTGATTTAGCTAAACTTTTTCCAGCCCAGTGAAGAACCCCAACTTCTCTGTCAGGTAATTGTTAGCAGCACAGCAGTAAATATCAACACATAGCAGATTACTATTGTAGATTATGCAGAGAGAATAAAGGGAAAATTATGTCACTGCAGCAGTGTTTCACTATATTTTGTGCAGTGAGAAAACCTGAAGTCATTTTCAAGGTCAACTATTTATTACCTCTGTTTGGTAGGGTAAAATTTTGAAGCTTTCCAAATTTCCATTTTCCAGCTAATGAAAAGAAAATAGGATTCCACCTAGTCTACTATCTACCTACTCCAGGACTTCTGTGAATATCAAATGAGACAAGGCATGGGAAAATGCTTCACAGACATTTAGTTAAAGTGTGAAATGTTTCCACCTATCTATAAAGCAAGTTGTGTTCCTGGGCTGAAGAAACTGCAAGAAGACTCGTCACTATGGAGAGGACACTGGGCTTTGCTACATGATGTCATTAACTCCTAGCATATTAGCCTTTTATATATATAGTTTGTACCAGCCTTGTATCCCTGGAATAAATCTCACTTGGTCCTGATGTATGATCTTTTTAATATATTGCTGGACCCAATTTGCTAATATTTTGTTTAGGATTTTAGCATTTGTGTTCTTCAGGGATATTGACCTATAATTTGCTTCTTTGTAGTGTCTTTATCTGGTTTTGGAATTAGGGCAATGCTACCCTCATGATGAGAGATTGGAAGTACCCCTTCATCTTGGGTTTTTTTAAATAGCTTGAGGAGGATAGGTTTAGTTCTTCAAATGTTTGGTAAAATACCCCTGTGAAGCTATCTGGACCAAGGTATTTATTTGATGGGAGGCTTTTGATGATCAATTTCATTAGTGTTATTGGGCTATTCAGGTTTTCTGATTCTTATTGATTGAGATTTAGAAGAATGTATGTTTCTATGAATTTGTCTATTTCACCCAGGTTGTCCAGTTTATTGGCATATATCTATTCATAGTATTTGCTTACAATTCTTTGTATTTCTGTGGTGTCTGTTGTTATATTGGCTCTTCCATTTTCATTTTATTTATGTGGGCCCTCTCTCTTTGTTTCTTGATGAATCTGGCTAATGTTTCATCAATATTGTTTATATTTTCAAAGAACTAGCTCTTGGTTTCATTGATATTTTGCATTGTTATTTTTAGTCTTTATGTTATTTATTTCTGTTCTAATCTTTATTTCTTTCCTTCTACTTCCTCTGGGATTTCCTTGCTGTTCTCTTTCTAATTCATTTAGTTATAGGGTTTGATAGTTTATTAGTTCTTTTACTTGTTTCTTAAATTAGGTTCATAGTACTATGAACTTCCCTCTCAGGACTGCTCTCACCATGTTTCATATGTTTTCAGGTTGTTACATATTCATTGTTATTTGTTCCCAGGAAGTTTTCAATTTCTTGCTTGATAACATTGGTAACCCATTTATCCTATCTAATAAAAGAGTAATATGCAAATTAACCATCACTCCCTCACTCCATCATAAAGATGGTGATGGCCACAAAAATGGAGAGAGCAGGAGACAATGGAGGAAGCCAAGCTTCCCACCTGCCCTGGCCAGCGCCCTGAGCTCCACTCCAGGCTACAAAGTTTCAATTACAGAAGACAAATAATCCCAGATACCTGTTTCCAGCCTCTGTGGCCTCTGCTCAACCAGACGCTGGAAGCCTCAGTTGCCAGGGGCAACCTGACCTAAGCTCCACTTAAGACTACAAATTTTCAATTATAGAAGTTAAATGAATCCCAGATACCTGATTCCAGTCTCTGGGCATGGCCAGTCTGAAAAGGGCCATCAGCCCCTCACCCAGGCCGGCCAGGCACACCAGTAGGGACCCCCACCCTGAAGGAGCTCTGATCGGCCTGCAAGCAGCCATCAGTCCCTCACCCAGGCTGTTAAGGCACTGCAATGAAGGCACCGCACTGAAGGGAGTGTGACCAGCCTGAAAACAGCCCCTTAATCAGGCTGGCCAGGCACCCCACCAGTAGGCACACTCCTCAGGGAAAACCAGCTGGCCCCCTCCTGCGCACTAGGCCTTTAACCTATATAATAAAAAGGTAATATGCAAATTGCCCCAAACAGCAGAAATACTGGGAATGACTGGTCACTATGACACACACTGACCACCAGGGGGCAGTGTAGGAGATGCCCCCTGGTGGCACTCTCACAGGGGGAGCTCTGCTCAGCCACAAGCCAGGCTGCCAGCTGCCAGGACAGGGGTGGTGGTGGGAGCCTCTCCCTCCTCCTCAGCAGCACTAAGGATGTTTGACTATAGCTTAGGCCTGCTGCTTGCTGTCAACTGGACATCCTCCGAGAGCTACCGGGCTGGCAGAAGGGTATATGATTGCTAGCTTAGGATAAGCATCTGGGGAACGTGCCTAAGCCAACATGTGGACATTCTCTGAAGGGTCCCAGACTGTGAGAGGGAACAGGCTAGGCTGAGGGATCCCTCCCCCACCTCTGAGTGCACAAATTTTTGTGCACTGAGCTTCTAGTTGTTTAATAATATGTTACTTAGTCTCCCTATATTTGTGTACTCAGGGAGGGGGGTCCCTCAGCCCAGCCTGTGCCGTCTCTCAGTCTGGGACCTCTTGGGGATGTCCACCTGCTGATTTAGGCCTACTCACCAGGGGATTGGGCCTAATCTGGCAGTCAGACATCCCTCTGGCAGCCTAGGAGCCCTCAGATGATGTCCACTTGCCAACGGGGAGCAGGCCTAAGCTGCAGACACACATCCTACTGCTGCTGAGGAGGCAGGAGAGGCTCCCACCACTAGCGCTGTACTGGCAGCCATCAGCCTGGCTTATAGATGAGCTGAGCTCCACCTGTGGTAGTGCACTGACCACCAGGGGCAGCTCCTGCTTTGAGCATCTGCCCCCTGGTGATCAGTGTGTGTCATAGTGACCAGTCATTCCCAGTGTTTCTGCTGTTTGGGGAAATTTGCATATTACCCTTTTATTATATAGGATAGAGGCCTGGTGCATGGGTGAGGGTTGGCTGGTTTGCCCTGAAGGGTGTCTCGGGTCAGGGTGGGGGTCCCGCTGGCGGCTTGGCCAACCTGGGTGAGTGGCCGAGGGCTGTTTTCAGGCTGGCCAAGACCCCAGCAGAGACCCTCAGCCAATTGGGTGGGGTAATCCTGGGTGAGAGGCTGATGGCTGTTTTAAGGCTGTCCAAGCTCCCCAGCCGGGGACCCCCAGCCCATATAGGGGGGCCATCCTGGGTGATGGGCTGACAGCTGTTTACAGGTTGGTCACGGCCCCAAGTGATCCAAGCTTCCAGCGAGGCTGACTAGAAGCAGGTATCTGGGATTTATTTATCTTCTATAATTGAAACTTTGTTGCCTTGAGCAGAGGCCACAGCCAGCCCAGGCAGGTAGGAAGCTTAGCTTCCTCCGTTGCTGGGGCAACCAAGTCTCCTGTTTTCTCTAGTTCCATGACTTCTGGCTGCCACCTTGGTTGGATTAATTTGCATACAGTCACTCTGATTGGCTCATGGGCATGGCTTGGATGTAACCTAGTGATTCAATTAGCATATTACTCTTTTATTAGATTATATTTTTTGTTGTAATCAGTGTAGTTGATTATATTTTTTGTTGTAATCAGTGTAGTTGATTTCTAAATTCAATCCATCATGATCATTGTTTATGTCTTAACAGTTTGTAATAGGGTATTTTCCCACCAAATCGCGTCATAATGGGAAGAAAGAAATCCAATAATGGTCTGACTTTGCAAAGTCTATTTGAGTTGTCTTGCACATTTTCATTGTTGTTGAAATGCCAGGCCCTCCATATTTGATGGAATCTGTCTCTACTCATCATTTTTGGAAAAAACTCGTCTCCCGCGCTTTGGTATAAAAAGCGGTATGATGAGTTTACTCGTTTTTCACAAAATTAAAATATGGTTTATCTTTTAGAATGTTCCATGTGCACCTAAGAATGTATATCCAGTTGCTTTGGATGAAATGTTCTGTAAATATCAGTTAGATCCATCTTATTTAATGTATAATTTAAGTCTTCTGTTTCCTTATTGATTTTTTGTCTGGATGATGTAAGTGGGATGTTAACATTCCCTATTATGACTATTGCTGTCAATCTCTCCCATAGAGTACATTAAGAGTTGTTGTTATTGTTTTATGTACTTTGATGCTCCTATATTGTTAATATACTAGAGGCCTGGTGTACAGAAATTTGTGCACTGTTAGGGTCTGCCCTGTGGTGATCAGTGTATGTCATAGTGACTAGTCATTCCCAGTTGTTCTGCTATTAGGGTTAATTTGCATATTACCCTTTTATTATATAAGATAGAGGCCTGGTGCATGAGTCAGGGATGGCTAGTTTGCCCTGAAGGTTGTCCTGGATAAGGGTGGGGTTCCCACTTGTGTGCCTGACCAGTCTGGGTGTGGGGCTGATGGCTTTTTGCAGGCTGGTCATAGCCCCCAGCAACCCAAGCTTCCAGCGAAGCTGGCTGGAAGCAGTAACTGGGATTTATTTATCTTATATATTGAAACTTTGTTGCCTAGAGTGGAGGACATAGCCATCCAGGGCTGGTGGGAAGCTTGGCTGCCTCCATTGCAGGGACAACTAAGCCTCCTGCTTGCTCCAGCTCCATGGCTGTTGGCCACCATCTTGGTTGGGATAATTTGCATATAGTCTCTCTGATTGCGGGTGGGTGTGGCTTGGGTATAGCAGAATTTGCATGTTTCTCTTGTATTAGTGTAGATGTTTAAAAGATAATTCTTTCTGAATTATTCCCTTTAGCATTTTGAGGTGACCTGCTTTGTCTCTTGCTATGGCCTTCATTTTGAAGTCTATTTTGACTTCAAAATTTGATATGAGTATGTTATCTCTTTTTTTTTCCTTTCCATTTGCATGGAAAATATCTTTTCATCTCGACATTCTCATGCTGTATGAACTTTTTGTTCTGAGGAGGATCTTTTGTAGACCATATATATGGGTCATGTTTTCATTTTTAATTTAAGTTCTTTATTGTTTAAAGTATCACATATGTCTTCTTTCTCCCCCCCTCATTGGCTTCTCCCTGGCTGTTTTCATGCCCCAGCACATGTCTAACCCCCCTAACTGTTTATGTCTATTGGTTATGCTTATATGCATTTATACAACTCCTTTGGTTGATCTCTTAGCCCCCACCCTATAACCCTCCCATGTCTTCCCCCTGAAGTTTGACAGTATAATTGGTGCTTCCCTTCTCAGGATTCTTTTTGTTCATCAGTTTATGATCTTCATTATATTTCACAAACAGTGAGACCATGTGATATCACTTAGCTTATATCACTTAGCATAGTGGTTTTCAGGTCCATTCATTCAGTTATGAATGGTATTAGTTCTTTCCTTTTTTATTGTTATAAAGTTATTTTATTAAATTACTAAAAGTGGAAATTACTTATTTTTTTCCATTTTCTACATCCATATAAACTAAGAAGATAATAAGATTCAGTACATTCATTCTAATAGTTTCATCTCTTTATCATTCAAATGATATCTTTACTAGGTGACCAGTGCACAAAAATTTGTGCACACTGGGGGGTGGTCCCTCAGCCCAGCCTGTGCCCTCTTAAAGACTGGGAACCCTCAGGGGATGTCCACCTGCTGGCATGCCTGGCCAGCCTGGGTGAGGGGCTGAGGGCTGTTTGCAGACTGGCCACAGCTTCCATTGACCCAAGTTTCCAGCAAGACTGGTTGGAAGCAGGTTTCTGGGGTTTATTTATCTTCTATAATTTAAACTTTGTTGCCTTGAGCAGAGGCCACAGTTGGCCTAGGCAGTCAGCTTCCGCCATTGCTGGCCTCCTATTTGCTCTAGCTCCATGGCTGCCAGCCACCACCTTGGCTAGGTTAATTTGCATATAGTTGCTCTGATTGGCTGGTGGTCATGGCTTAGGTGTAACAGAGTGAGGGTTAATTTGCATATTACTCTTTTATTAGATTAGATTTTTTCTTAAGCCATTATTTTTCTTTCAGCTGTATTTTGTTTTGTTATCTCTTTATTCATCCTTTTAAATTGTATGTTTAGATGAATCTATGTATGTAATATTTGATTGGACTTTGTGTTTTGACTCAATCTTGATATTACCCCTTTATTTATTTATTTATTTATTTATTTTTAAATTTATCTTTATTGTTCAGATTATTACAGTTGTTCCTCTTTTTTCCCCCACAGCTCCCCTCCTCCC
>PVJC01040620.1:0-15724 GCA_004026665.1 Murina feae
GGGCCGGTGGGGGGGGCAATTGGGGGCAAGAAGGCTGGCAGGCAGAGTGGTTAGGGGAGATCAGGCAGACAGGCAGGTAAGCAGTTAGGAGCCAGTGGTCCCGGATTGTGAGAGGGATGTCCAACTGCTAGTTTAGGCCTCACCCCACAGGGATCCAGCAGTCGAACATCCCCTGAGGGATCCCAGATTGGAGAGGGTGCAGGCCGGGCTGAGGGACACCCCTCTCCTGTGCACAAATTTCATGCACCAGGCCACTAGTCTCTATATATAAAAACCTAAGTGACTGAATGACCAGTTCACTGGTTGCTATGATGCACACTGACCACCAGGGGCCAGGCGCTCAATGCAGGAGCTGCCCCCTAGTGGTCAGTGCACTCCCATAGCCAACCTCCTGCAGCCAGCCAGCTAACCTCCCGAAGCCCCTCCCCCGAGCCGGTCACCCCTGCCACATTCAGCCCTGATCATCAGCTAGGCAGATGGACCCCACTCATGCACAAATTCATGTACTGGGCTTCTAGTCTATTATAAATTGAGGTATGAGCATTATAAAATGGTTGTTCAGACTATTTGAGACTTAAATACTACTGGCTAATATATTTAATTTTATCACCAGAAATTTGGATGTCATGATTGTACCTTAGAATAAGTCTGGCTATTTCTTTTTAAGATGAAGCGAATGAATAGTCCTCAAAAGCCAGTTTCTTGAAGTAAGTGAGGAAGTGTTTGATGGATGTCACCTTCATCACGTTATCATGATGACATGGTAGACATGTGTCATCATGGTGGCATAGAAAATATATTGCTGTTTGTAGCAGGCTAATACCTGAATCCTGGCTTACCACTTAAATTCTGTATGACCTTAAGCAAATCACATTATCCCTTGTAACCAAAAATTCTTCTTAGATAAAGGAAGAGTTACTTCTGCATCACTGTCTCCTGAGGGGTTGTAAGAATGCAGTGAGATCATGGATATGAAGAAGCTAATTGAGTCAAGGAATTATTAAGAATTTCTATACTCCTCACATCTAGACCATGTTTGAGAACACCCTAGAAAGGAGTAGCTAGATATTCAAGTGTCAACTTTCTAAGGTTTTCTGAGAAGACAGAATACCTGAGCAGCCACAATGGACCTACTGGCTCAGAACCTCCGGGGTACACCGCTCACTTAATGAAACATGTGACATGAAGCTGTTGGTCAGATGTGCAATTTTAGGATAATAGATGGCACAGAAATACTCAGGGTAAGAACTGAGGAACTTTAATTACTGGGACCTCAGCAACTGACAATTGTGGCAAATGTACCATTACATCTTGCTTTGGGAAAAATTATCATTTTAACTCATAACTCAGATTCACGGTTGGTAATGCCCTTTCCACATGTGATCCCAATGGAAAGGAACACAGGTAATTCTTCTTTATTAAGGTAAAGACTGCAGGTGAAACAGCACTACCCTGGGTGATTCCTGAGGGCCTCATAGAGACAGAAATAGAAAGGAAGAGGAGCATGGGATATGCATTCCCGTGCAATTTGCAGGAGAACGCACACACATAAACCTGTACCTCCAAAGATGAACTTAAACTTTTATGCATTACAAAGGTATTAGCATGCCAAAAATGTATTGCTTAATAATTCAGCACATGCATTAACCTAAGAAGGATTTAAAAGTCATTTGCTGGATAGAGCAATTTATTGTCAACATTTTCAGTTGGTAATTTTATTACCACTTTATGCCAAAGGTTATAATTTCTCTTTTTTATATTTTCTTTTATATTCAATTTAATATTTTTGTGAGACAAATTTAACAATAAATCATAAGATATTCAATTATTTTTACCTCTCTGAGTTTTCTCACTTCTCTGCTGTTTCATTTCCCTGGAATATACAATAGAGTTTCATCAACCACAAGAAATTAAACAGAGGTGTTTTGTTGTTTTTTTTTGTAGTGTGACTTGTCTGATACAGGCCCAGGGAAACTTGCTAGAATAGGAACGTCTGTTGAAAAGAAACTGAAGATTGAATATTAGGGACTAATGCGCTTAGTATGCACAAAAGGTGCTTTAAAAAAACCAAAAAGGCAAAATAAACTTAGGTTCCATATATGGAAATAAAGTGCTTGGAGCACAGGGAAGTTGTGGTTCTGTTTTCTGCTGATCAAACCACAGCTGAGATAAAGAGTTCAATTTGGGAAAATATTATCTAGGAGAAATGTGGAGGAGGGCCACCAGAACAGAAAGAACATAGAAACAGTCAGGGGAGGAAGCACAGAAGGCACTGGGGAGGATTGGCCTGAGGATGAGAACCAAAGAAGGAGATAGGACAATGGTCTGAAAATAGACAAAGAGGCACTTGGTAAAAGAACTTGAGAATTTCTGTTCTATTTATCCATAGGGCTGGGATTCTTATGCAGAAAGCAGAGGGAAGTACATTATGGATTACCGTGTTTAAAATTATGTTCTAGCAAATTGACCTACCTGAAGATGCGCTATGCTATCTTGGAAAGTAGCCATTTCCCCACCTTTCAAGTAGAAGATAAATGGGCATCTATCACGGACACTGTAGAGCAGTGCTGTCCAAGGACTGTGTGTGGTGATGGAAGGTAAGGTGACCAGACGTCCCACTTTTGGCGGGACAGTCCCGATTTTTAACAATTTGTCCTGCGTCCCGCGGCATTTAAAAAAAGTCCCAATTTAAAAAAATTACCAGTTTTTGGAAAGAATGCACGACAAGCTAGGGAACGGCGGGAGAATGGGAAGGGAAGATACGGTTTTCGGCGGCCAAGCGGTCAATGGTGTTTCGCTTTACCAATGTTAAAATCTGGTCACCTTAATGGAAGGTCATAGGTCTGCTCTGTCAAGACAGATTGCCTTAGACAGGAACCCACAGAGGCTCTCCACTCCAACCGAAGGGAGGGCAGGGAACACAGCAGGATGCAGGCAGGTGGGGAGCTGGGGTGCTGATAGCATGTGGACATTCTCTTTAGATTGATTTCTTAGTGAAATAAGAAACAAACCATCTGTTGAGAGCTGGAAAGGAGAGACAGTGTTGAAAGTAAGAGGAAAGAGAACGTGTGAAATAGTCACCTTGAAAGGTGGGAGTGATATTATTAGGGAAGATGTAACTCCTGGATCACTGTCAGCCTCTTGAAAACTAGTTCTTCTATAAAATGCAATGATTTCCATATCTGTATACGTAATCTTTCCAATATTGTGGCCTCTCAGTTTTTTGCTCTCGCTTTCCCAATGATCTTTTCCTCCACCCTATCTATCTTTTCCTCCACTTATGCCCATGAAACCCTGGACATTATCATTTACATAAAATTGCCATTCTCCCATAATTTCAATTTCAAGCATTTCACTTTCTGAACACCATCTTCCAACTTTCTGGCTTATTTCTTCTAGTACCTGGATCCCATCAATTATTCACTTCATCCCTACAGCCTTTTCATTATCCATTGCTGTACTCTTACTCCACTCCTTTTGAGCTCAGATGCCCTGATCAACCACAATCATCCCCTTGAATATAGCCTTGACTCCTTGTCCCATACCTATAATTTCCCCCATTTAAAAAAAAATCACCCTTGTTTTATCCTACTTCCTCCAATGACTACTATTCTTCATCTTTCCTGCTATAGAAAAAAATTTAAAAATGAGGTGTTGTCTATATTCATGGTTTCCAAATCCTTTCCTTCTATTTTCTCTTGAAACCTCTCTAATCAAACCTTCCTTACTACCACCCCACTAAAACTCTTATTGAAAAGTCTAATCATTTATTCTTAGTCCCCATTTAACTTCATGTATCAGAGACATCATCTCATTTTATCACTTTCTTCACTTGACTTCCAGGACAATAGAGTTTTCTGATTTCCTTTCTATTTCATGGGCATCTCTCTGTGAATTCCAAAGAGCTCAGGCCCTGGGCTTCTTTTTCTATCTCCTTTTACTCCATTGGTGAGCTGACTTGACTTTATGGCATTAAATGCCACACATACATTTGTGACTCCCAGATTTTATATTTGGTGCAAATCTGTCCCCTGAATTCCAAACTTATATGTAACTTCCTACTCAACATCTCCACTTGAGTGTCTAATGGGCATCTCAAACCTAGCATATTCCAAACTGACATCTTGTTTCCCTTCTAAATTTAAATCATCCAGTCTTCCTCATCCAGGGTTGATGGCAACTCCATCTTTTCAGGTGTTCAGATCAAAGCTGAGTAGCCATCACATCCAATCTGTTAGAAAATTTGCCCATTTCTTATCTCCTTGATCTACCCAAAGTTTTCCCTGACTGCCCCAGACTGAGTAGTTTCCTATCTTGTCCTTTCTTTGTCTATGAAACACATTCTGTGATGCATTCCAGAAGCATTGAACATGTACAAGGAAATAAAGAGAAGCTTTCTAATTAAAAGAAAATAACAGCAGTGAAGAGTGAAGTGATATTTGGAGGACTGATAGTAGTTCAATAGAGAGCAAAGGATGTAAGAGATAAAGATGGAGAAATACACAGGGGCCAGATTATGGATAGAAGGACTTCTATTATCTAGGTGAAATGGGCTTTATTTTGCCAGCAATGAAGAATCATTGAAAAGTCTTAAGTAGGGGGAAACAGCAGATTTGTGTTGGAAAGATCCCTCTTACAGCATAGTGGAAGATAGAGTAGGCAAGACACATGCCTGGAGCAGGGGAGAGAGTAAAAAAAGCAAAATTATTATAATAGCCTAGGGAAACAATGATAAAGCCTGAACTAAGGTAGGTTCTATCAAGATAGAAAAAGGGAGGGCAATGCTGAGATCTCTTAAAAATATAGAATCCCTTAGATTTGGTATATCATTGTATACTAGAACCCTGGTGCATCAATTCATGCACCAGTGGGGTCCCTTGGCCTGTCCTGCGGGATTGGGCTGAAACTGACTCTCCAACATCCCCCGACGCATCCCAGATTGCAAGAGGGCACAGGCCAGGTCAAGGGGCCCCATGGCTGCATGATTGGGGCCAGGGAGACACTTGGGAGGTTGGGCAGCCTGGGAGGGACCACAGGAGGGCTTCAGGGTGGGTTTGGCCCCTCTCATCTTGCTCAGTCCCAATCAGCCAGACCCCAGCAGCAAACTAACCTACTGGTCAAAGTGTCTGCCTCCTGGTGGTCAGTGCACGTCATAGCAAGTGGTTGAGCAGCTTTAGCATATCATTAGCATATTACGCTTTGATTGGTTGAACAGCCAACTGGATAACTGAACACTTAACATATTAGGCTTTTATTATATAGGATCAGAAAAGGAGGGAGTCAGTGATGAACCTCAGTTTTCTGACTTGTGCATGTTTGGATGGTGGTGCCACCTGAGACAGGAGGCGAGAGCAATAAGTAGAGAGAGATGATGAGTTTGTGTTGGATAGACTGAGTGTCAAGTCTCCAGTGACATCTCAGTGAGGATGTCCAGGAACTTTGTAAATTTTATGGGTGAGGAGCTTTGTGCTAACCATGTGAGTTTAGGAATTATTTTTGCTAGCCTGGGCATTGGAATTGCTTAGTGACAGTATGCTGAAGGAAAAGAAGACCAATCCAAGGATAATAGTACATATGTGCAGAGAGGAAAAGGAGCCTCTGAAGATTCAGAATAGTTGGAGGTAAGTTAAGAACCAAGAAAGAGTGGTATCTCCGAAATTAGGGAAGGAATTTTAAGAAGAGGCGTTATCAAGGAAGATGAGGATTTTATTAGCCAGCTCAAGCTGCTGTAACAAAATATGATAGACTTTGTGGCTTTAGCAGCAGACATTTTATTTCTCACAGTTCTAGAAGCTGGGAAGGTCAAGATCAAGGGACTAGCAGCTTTGGTTTCTGTGAGAGTGAGAGACATCTCTCTGACTTGGAAATGATGCCTTCTCTCTGTTCTCAAATGAGAGAGAGAGACAAAGAGAGAACTCTCTGATCTCCTTTCCTCTTCTAAGAAGAGTAATCCTACCATGGAGGAACCAACCTCATGACCTCCCAAAGTCCCACCTCTAAAGACCATCACGTTGGAGCGTAGAGCCTAAACATAGGAATTTTTGTGGGTCGTGGTGGTGGTGGTGGTGGTCGTGTGTGTGTGTGGAAATGGACACACAAGCATTCAGTCCATAACAAGGATTAAAGGACTTATTTAGATTTGGCAATTGAGGAGCATTTGGTGGCCTTGGTCAGAACAAATTGTGATGAAGTCGTAAGTGTAGAAGTCTGACGGCAGATAAAGGGAAAAGTTGGAAAGCCAAGACAGTGATCTCAGTCTAACATTCCAGTCCCTGACTTCAAAGAGAAGGGAGAAAGATAATGTTTGCATAAGGCTGGCTCTCAAAAGGGGGCCTATGCTAGGTTTCATCTCTCCTGTGGCCACTCTGAAATTCTTAATAATGTTATCTTTGAGCTTGCATTTTGTACATGAAGTCCAATGGGATAGTGAAGTACGCACATGAACAGAGAAGATATGTCAGCAGCAATATACATGCACTTAAGTTTGAGCCCCATAGGCATGGTGGGCAGCAAGCAGTTCAGCTGGCTGCCTGGCATACATGCACACACCTGACACAGTCTGGGGAACTACAGGGTCCTGAAGGGGTGGCTGTGGCTGAGACCTGCGTCCAAATTGGCAGCGGTGATTGTGGAAGTAGCAGCGGAAGCAGCAATGGTGATGGTCATAGGCCCTAGTCCCAGGACAGAACGGAGGTTTAGCATGGAGACAGCACTAGGACCTGCAGTGGGAGACCAGCATCTACACAAATATTAACTCTGCAACATCTACACAAATATTAACTTTCCTGCATGAACAATGAAATGGGACAGGAATTGTTGATGCTTAGTACACTTTGGAAGAACATGAAAGCAAGATAGCAGTGCACACGTGGGCATTGCACTAAAGCATATCAGGGACTCAGAATATTTCAGAGTTCAGAATTTCTGGTTTGGAAAATACTGCAACACTGTCAAACAAATATCCATTAAATTGCTTATGAATGAATTTACATTTATAATTAAACTCGGACTTAACACAAAGTTGATGTGTATGAAGAGTTAAATCTTTTTTTTAAAAAAAATTGTTCTATAAGAATCATCAGCTCTAGTTATACTAAAATTTATATCTCAAAATAATTTCTCAGAAATTTATCTCAATGTCATCATAGCCTATATAATACTCTTAAGAGCTCCCATAATAGTTGCATCAGCAGAAATATCCTTCTCAAAATTAAAAATTATTTGCAATCTTACCTTTGAAAAGAGCACTGACATTGTTTTCAGTTGTATCGATTGAAAATTAAGTTCTTAAAAGTAAAAATTTTACCAACCTAATATATGAACTTGCAGAAAAAATGAGCCAGAAATATCATGTGATTAGAATGTCTCATTAATAAAATATTGTTATTTATTGCAGTATATAAAATTATGATACCGAAGTATTTTTTGCAATAAGTTTGTTTTATTTATATATCACTATTACTTCTAATATATGTTGTAATAAAAAATATTTTTAATTGAGAAAGGTTTATATTTTAGTACCTTTATCTGCTTTAACTGCATTTGTTAATGTTTGTATTGATTTCAGAGAGAGAGGAAGAAAAAGGGAGTGAAACATCAATGTGAGAAGGAAACACTGATTGGTTACCTCTTGCACCCCGGTCAGTGGTCAAACCTGAAACCTGGGCTTGTGCCCTAACTGGGAATTGAACCTTCCCGCTGAGCTTTTGGTGCTCAACCACCTGAGCAACACTGGTTAGGGCTTTAACTGCATTTCTGCCCCCTTGTGTTTTGAAATAAAGGGACCTGCATTTTCATTTTGGGTTAAACACTATAAATTATGTAGCTGAACCTAGATTGTGAGGATGAGCTATTGAGAGAATCCAGGCCTGATATACTCAGGTTTCTTTCTTTCTTTCTTTTTTTTCCTTTTAGGAAGTTGGAAGCAAGAAAATGGGAGTCAGGGTGGAGAATAAAAAGGAGGGCGGGTTCGGAGTGTTTGCTCCAAAGAGAGTTTTAAGGTTTAAAATGTTATGTGGGAAATTAGTAAAGGAATGTAGCACCTTGAGAGTTTTGAAATACTTTCAATATAATAATTTCCATAGGCTTTTTTATTACTACATCTATAATATTCATTTTATGACCAATCATAAAGAAAATTTCATTTGGGAATTAGCCTATTCCTGTCAAAACATTTGCTGGGTTTAATACCATGTGAAAAGTGGGATACACTTAGTTTGACTTGATATGGAATAAATGATCTGTTAAGGTCTCAATTGCTATAGTTGATAGAGAATAAATGTAAAGGTACTATGAAAACCATAAAGCATTATAGGTATAATAGTCATTAAATTTAGTTTTGGGAATTATCTATAAAATATGAATTTTAAAAACGTATTTGGGGGGACAAAAAAAGGTGAGAGGGAATAAAAATCTCAAATTGACAGTTATGAAAATAGTCACAGGATATAAAATATAGAATAGGGAATATAGTCAATAACATTGTAATAACTATGTGTGGTGCCAGATGGGTACTAGACTTATTGGGATGATAACTTCATAAGGTATTTACACAGAAATATGAAAAGAATTTCAACCTCACTCGTTATAAGGGAAATGCAAATCAAAAGCACAGTGAGATACCACCTCACACCTGTTAAAATGTCTATGATCAATAAAACAAGAAATAAGAAGTGTTGGAGAGGATGTGTAAAAAAAGGGAACCCTCACACACTGTTAGTGGGACTGTAAATTGGTGCAGCCTCTATGGAAAACAGCATGGAAGTTCCTTTAAAAAATTAAGAATAGAGCTACGATGTGAACCAGCAATACTTCTTCAGGATATCTACCCCCAAAATTTGAAAACAGTTATTCGAAAAGATATATGTACCCCTATGTTCATTGCAGCATTATTCACAATAACCAAGACACAGAAACAACCGAAGTGTCCTTCGACAAATGATTAAGTAAAGAAGATCTGGTACATATATACAATGGAGTACTACTCAGACATAAGAATAGATTAAATACTACAATTTGTGACAACATGGATGGATCCTGAAAGTATCATGCTAAGTGAAATAAGTCAGCCAGAAAAGGACAAGAACTGGAGACTAGACTTTGAGTGATGAGCACACAGATATTGTACTGTAAAGTTGCACACCTGAAATTTATATAATGGCATTCACTAATGTTATCCCAATAAATTTAATAAAAAAGAAAGAAATGTTTAATTACTGTATTATACACATGAAATCAATATAATAATGTATACCAACTGTAATTGAAAAATAAAATGTTTAAAGTTTATTATTTATTTATATTTTTATTAGTTTTGGTGGTGAGGACTATTTCAGACTATAAAATTGGCATATGCTCTTTTTTATTATTTTTTCATTTTTTAAAAATCTTTATTGTTGAGAGTATTACAGATGTCTCTCTTTTTTCCAGATGTCCCTCCACCCAGATCCTGCCTTGCACCTGACCTTCACCATCCTATTGTTTTGTTTGTGTCCATGGGTAATGCATATATACATATAATTTTTTGGTTAATCTCTTCTCACCCTCCCTCCCCCTTCCCCCTGGGATTGATCACTCTGTTCCATGTTTCCATGCTTCTGGTTCTATTTTATTCATCAGTTAATTTTGTTCATTAGATTCTTTATTTTGTTTTTCTTTTCTTTTCTTATTATTTTAAATCTTTATTGTTGAGAGTATTACAGATGTCCCTCTTTTTTCCCCTATTGCCCCTCCCCACCTGGTTTCCACCCCACCCAAGGTCTTTGTGTGTCCATAGGTAATGCATAGAAAATCTTTGTTTAATTATTTGTTTAATCTTGCCCCTCTTTCCCTCTGAAAATTGTCAGTCTGTTCCATTTCCATGCCTCTGATTCTATTTTATTCACCAGTTTATTCTCTCCATTCTATTACTTGTTCATTTATTTTGATTTTTAGATTCAATTGTTGATAGATATGTATTTATTGTCATTTTATGGTTCATATTTTTTCTTCTTCTTAAGGAAGACCTTTTAACATTTTATGTAATATTGGTTTGGTGGTGATGAACTCCTTTAGCTTTTTCTTGTCTGTAAAGCTCTTTATTTGACCTTCAATGATAGCAGCTTTGCTAGGTAGAGTAATCTTGGTTGTAGGTCCTTGCTATTCATCACTTTAAATATGCCTTGCCACTCCCTTCTGGCCTGCAAAGTTTCTGTTGAGAAATCAGCTGACAGTCATATGGGCACTTTCTTATAGGTAAGTAACTGCTTTTCTCTTGCTGCTTTTAACATTCTCTCTTTGTCTTTTTAACCTTTGGTATTTTAATTATGATGTGTCTTGGTGTGGGCCTCTTTGGGTTCATCTTGTTTAGGACACTTGTGCTTCCTGGACTTGTATGTCTATTTCTTTCACCAGGTAAGGGGAGTTTTCTGCCATGATGTTTTCAAATAGATTTTTAATTTCTTGCTTCCTCTCTTCTTCCAGTACCCCCATGATGCAAATGTTGGTATATTTGAAGTTGTCCCAGAGGCTCCTTACACTATCTTCATATTTTTGGATTCTTATTCCTTTTTTGCTATTCTAATTGGTCTTATTTGATTCTTTATATTTCATATCACTGATTTGATTCTCAGTGTCTCTATTCTACTCTACTGTTGATTTCCTATAAATTATTCATTTCAGTTAGTGTATCCTTCATTTCTGACTGGTGATTTTTTTTTATGTTGCCTTGATGTTCTCATTACCTTGAAGATCTCACTAAGTTCTTTGAAGTTTTAATTAAGCTCCTTCAATATTCTTATAACCATTGTTTTGAATTCTGTATCTGGTAATTTCCTTGCTTCCATTTCATTTAGTTCTTTTTCTGAAAATTTCTTCTTTTCTTTCATTTGTGGCATGTTTCTTTGTCTCCCCATTTTGGCTGCTTCCCTCAGTTTGTTGCTAGGTCTCCTGGAATTGGTAGAGTGGCTTTGTGTAGTAGATGTCCTGTAGAGCCCAGTGGCTCAGCCTCCCCATTCACCTGTGTTGGGCCCTCTAGGTGCACTCTTGTGTGGACTTTGTGCACTTTCCTCTTGATTGCTATTTGTGTCACTGGGAGGGATTGACCCCCAGGCCAATCATTTGTGAGGACCAGCTGCAATTACAGTGGATTAGCTGCTGTGCAGAAGATGCCCTTATGAAACAGGACTTGTTGTAGTGGGGCTTTGGTGCTGAGTTTTCCCCTTGAGTGTGTTACTCATGGATATGGTAGGGTTTTAATCTGATATGGTCTGAAGCCGACCACCAGGTTCACTGGCTCTGGGGTTTCCTGGGAGGTGCAGAGTCAGCTACTGCCTGTTCTCTACTTGAGGCCACCTGGCACAAGCTACAGAGGGATTTGCAGATGGTTGCTACTTGTATTGGGCTTGGAAGTACCTAAGAGAGGCCTAGCTGTGTACCAAGGTAGATTGCTCCTAGTGCCAGGCCTGGAACCACTTATCAAGAGGTATGGGACAGGTTGAGACCAGCTGCTGCTTATTTGAGAGATTTTAGGGAAGTCTGAAGCCTGAGCCAGGACAGGCCATTCATATGGAAAAGCCACTGCAAACAGCTTGTGTGGCCCTGCAAGTTGGGCGGGGCCGAGCCTCAGGGAATCACCAGGGTGGGATGAGCAGTATGGGCCAGGTTGATGGAAGCTCAGATTTGGGGAATGCCTGCCGGTCCTGTGGCAGGGAGTCTCATTAAAGGAACAATGATTTCTGCCAGCACTTTTGTTTGGGATAATGCTGCTCCCCAGCTCTTGCCCTGATGATGGATAATTTAGTTCCTTCCTATATGTCTTTGGAACCTTTCAAGTTGTTGCCCCTGCACTGGAGTTCAGAGGGCGTGAGTCCAAGTAATACCATGTGCAGGCCCTTTAGGATGAACTGCCTAGGACTCCAGCAGCCTCTGTGTCACTCAGTCACAATCCCCACTAGTTTTTATAGTTTGAAGTTATGAGGTCTTCTCTTCCTGGCACTTGGAACCCTTTGCTGAGGGGTCTGATGTGGGGCTGGGACCGCTTTCTCCTCATAGGAAACTTCTGCAGCCAAGATATCCCTCTCAATCAAAGAAATGCCACTGGTGGGTGTTGGACTAGCCTGTTCCATGCCTCCACTCCTCCTATCAGTCTCAATGTGGCTTCTTCTTTAATTCTCTAGCTGTACGGCTTCAATTCAGCCAGATTTAAAGCAGTCCTGTATTATGGTTATGAGAGGAGGTGAGAATGATGTTTACCTATGGTGTCAACTTGACCCTCCATCCAGCATATGCTCTTCGTGAATGTTTTTTTTATATATATACAGAGAAAAAGATTGCTTACTGGTCCTTCTTTCATAGTCTACTACTATTACCATTTTAATATGTTTTCTTCCAGAGTTTTTTCTTAACTAATTAATCTAATATAATAAAAGAGAAACATGCAAATTTGACCATTATCACCAGCCAATCAGAGCAGCTGTATGCAAATTAACCCAGCCACAAACCAAAGGCTTCTGTTGCAACTGCCTGCCTAGGCTGGCTGAGCCTCTGCTCACAGCCACGCCCACTAGCCAATCAGAGCGGCTGTATGCAAATTAACCCAGCCAAGATGGAGGCCAACAGCCAAAGTCTTCTGTTGTAACTGCCTGCCTAGGCTGGCTGAGCCTCTGCTCACAGCCACACCCACCAGCCAATCAGAGCAGCTGTATGCAAATTAACCCAGCCAAGATGGAGGCTGGCAGGGCGGCTCTGCACTGGGAGCCTCCTCGGCCGACCGGCATAGCTGAGCCAGGTGTGTCAGCTCAGGGGGAGGGGGGGGTCTGGCCTGGGGCCTCCTCGGGGCATCCAGGAGCAGCTGTCCTGGATCTGCTGCCTAGCTCCGCCCCTGGGAGCCTCCGAGGGGTATCCAGGAGCACCTGTCCCGGGTCCACTGCCTGGCTCCACCCCTTGGGGGCCTCCCCGGGGCATGCAGGAGCATGGGGCCTCTGCAGGGTGTGCAGGAGCAGCTGTCCTGGGTCCACTGCCTGGCTTTGCCCCCTGGGGGCCTCCACAGGGTGTCCAGGAACGCCTGTCCTGGGTCTGCTGCCTGGCTGTGCCCCAGGGGCCTCCTCGGGGGCGTGCGGGAGCACCTGTCCAGGGTCCGCTACCTTCATCCACCCCCCAGGGGCCTCCACAGGGCGTGCGGGAGCGTTTGCTGCACAGTGCGGAGAATCTGAAGCCAGTTCACTACCCAGCTCCACCCTGGGTGTGTTTGCTCAGCAGCAGGGCCCCACCGAGGGATCCTGCACCAGCGTCCGCCCCTGGCTCGCCACCCAACTCTGCACCAGGTGTGTCCCCTCAGCAGTGTGGGCCCACCAGGCGTGTGCAATCGTGGGCCCTCCGGTGGGAAACGTCCAGGCCTGCACTCACCAGCCTTTCCACCTCCCAGTGCACGAACCCTGAAGGGGCTGTGGGCAGCCTGAAAATGGCTCTCAGCCCCTCCCCCAGGCTGGCCAGGCATGCCAGCAGGTGGGCATTCCCCCCCCCCCAGGTGTCCCAGACTGCAAGAGGGCACAGGCTGAGCTGAGGGACCCCCACCCCCCGAGTGCACAAATTTTTGTGCACCGGGCCCCTAGTTAGAATATAATTATGATTATATAGTTACATGTTATATAAATTTTCATATACTCATTTTAATATTTATATGCTAGTCCATTATGTGATTCTGTCATACATGATATATCCACTTACTTATTGGTGGATATTTAGGTTGTTTCCAATGTTTTTTCCCAATGTTTTTATAATTTTACATAAATACATGAAGATTCCTCATTGAACTCACTTTCAGTTGAAATATTTTGAAAATTGAACTAAATTTAATTACATTTCATTTTCTGCCTGTCCTTCCTTCACCCTCTTTTTATGCACAAAAATGTGAGTCACAGCCCTAACTGGTTTGGCTCAGTGGATAGAGAGTTGGCCTGCAGATTCAAGGGTCCCAGCTTTGATTCCGGTCAAGGGCATGTACCTTGGTTGCAGGCACATCCCCAGTAGGGGTGTGCAGGAGGCACCTGATCGATCATTGATGTTTTTAACTCTCTAACCCTCTCCCTTTCTCTCTGTAAAAAATCAATAAAATATATATTTTAAAAAAATGTATGTCACTGCTCTTATTTGAATCTTAGTTACTAAGACTGTTGTGCATTATAGAAATGTCTATCTATCTATCTATCTATCTATCTATCTATCTATCTATCTTCTCAGAAGGTGAAAAAACACAAAGCTATCCTCACAGGAAATTACCTGTATGAACATATTGTCTGTTATATGGCCTCACAGTTGAAGTGCCTAAGAAATTCTTAACAGGGATGAAAGGCAAAATCTCAGCTATTTCCTAATTGACTTAATCATTGCAGGAAATAGCTCAGGCTGGAAACAGGTGGAGGATCCCTGACAGGTATAATAAGCTGTTTTCTGTCACCTCTGAACTATTTAAATGTAAATAGGTAGTTTGAGACACATTTAGATTTTCCCAAATGACAACTATAACTAGAAATGTTTCACTTGCTCTCCTTTCAATTTAATCTAAGCATTTACTGGTTGTTTCAAAATATTTGTTTTGTGATCAGAAGACTTGAAGGAGTTAACTGTATTTTGCAAATGTCTTACTTTCATTTGGGATTAATTTACTTCCACAGCAGGATCTGGCTTATTAGACCTTCATATATTTCTAAAGAAAATTCGATGTTAGATGCATCACTGAAATGCTTGCTGTCTTACCAGGAGCCGACATGAAAACTGCTTGATGGAGTAAACTTGTTTTGTTTTTTTTTTTGTTTGTTTTTATTTTATTTTATTTATTTATTTTTTTTAATTTATCTTTATTGTTCAGATTATTGCAGTTGTTCCTCTTTTTTCCCCCATAGCTCCCCTCCTCCCAATTCCCACCCCAACCTCTGACCTTGCCCCCCCATTGTCCTCATCCATAGGTGTACAATTATTGTCCAGTCTCTTCACGCATCCCCAACACCCTTAACCCCCGAAAATTGTCAGCCCACTCCCTTTCTATGCCTCTGATTCTATTCTATTCACCAGTTTATTCTATTCATCAGATTTTTTATTCACTTGATTCTTAGATTCACTCGTTGGTATATATTTGTTGTTCATAATTTTTACTTACTTTCCTTTTTCTTCTTCCTCATTCTCAAAGGATACCTTTCAGCATTTCATATAATACTGGTTGGGTGGTGATGAACTCTTTTAGCTTTTTCTTGTCTGTGAAGGTCTTTGTCCGACCCTCAATTCTGAACGATAGCTTTGCTGGGTAAAGTAATTTTGGCTGTAGGTTCTTGCTATTCATCACTTTGAATATTTCTTGCCACTCTCTTCTGGCCTGCAAAGTTTCTGTTGAGAAATCAGCTGACAGTCGTATGGGTGCCCCCTTGTAGGTAACTAACTGCTTTTCTCTTGCAGCTTTTAAGATTTTCTCCTTGTCTTTTGCTCTTGGCATTTTAATTATGATATGTCTTGGTGTGGTCCTCCTTCGGTTCCTTTTGCTTGGAGTTCTCTGTACTTCTGGGACTTGGAAGTCTATTTCTTTCACCAGGTGAGGGAAGTTTTCTGTCATTATTTCTTCAAATAGGTTTTCAATATCTTGCTCTTTCTCTTCTTCTGGCACCCCTATAATTCTGATGTTGGTGCGCTTGAAGTTGTCCCAGAGACTCCTTACACTATCTTCATACTTTTTGATCCTTTTTCTTTTTTCTTCTTT
>PVJC01040621.1:5546-15829 GCA_004026665.1 Murina feae
TTATTTTTAGTTATTTACATTATCTATAAGGTGCAAGGGGTCAACTCATCTCTCTTTTTCAAAAGCTACATTAATGCTCATGGGACAGTTATATTGCGTGAGCTGTATGTTCATCTCAGGTGTATCTTTATACACAAACTGAATTTTGTAAAAACTTTTTCTCTTTTATTTGAGCTCATGGAGTTTTCTTTCAGACAGTCTATAGTTTTTCATTTGTCCCTGGCCTTACCTAGCCCCTTAATATTTCTAACTTTTAATTTTCTTTCATTTATTATGAATCAATTAAGACCAGCTGATGAAGAACCAATCACTAGGCAGCCCCGATGCTGATATTCCACTTGGGGTAGCTTGGAGGCTGCATTTCAGGTTGGGTGTCTCCACGCTGAAGATAACACACGGCGAACGGTTGTCCAGGCATATCCTCATGAGATTTCATTTAGTAAATCACAGGTTTGGGGTTGTTCTTGCTGTCCTTACTTTTTGCCATGAGTAGACTGCTATGGAATTTAGAATATGTGTAAACAAATATGACATCTTGGCATAAAAATACTAAATCATTTCTTGAATATTTGTCAGATTTTAAACACTCCACATATAAGGAGGAGCTTATTTCCATATTTCAAAGAAGAGCACACTGAGGAGAAAATGAATTTCTTAGTCCTGTATTGCCATTGCATTTCTGGCAGGCAGTGAAAGGCAAAGGGATTTAAAAAACAAAAGACAATTAGGTGCATTGTCCTGTGGCCAAAGGGAAAAGTGGAATTCTTAATTCTTTTATTCTAATGAATTAGGGAGAAGAGTGTGTTATAAAATCCATATGCATTAAGAAGCCCCAACTCAAAGCTCACAAGAAATTAGGATTCAGGCGAGTCCCCACGTGCAATCAGTCTGCATTATTCTACACACAGTCTGTATGTGCAAATTCACCTACCCTATAAAAGTTATTTGTAACCCCCGAATCAATACTTGTGGTGCTTTCGTGGTCACTACAGACATATACAAGATGGGTGGAAAGTTGGAGTCATCCCCCACACACATTCCAGGCTGAGGTTGGAAAAGGCAGCCCTCTGCCTCCCTGTCTCAGCTCTCATACCATAAATAGGGTGCCTCCAGCGGTCTGTTTGGTGCCACACTTTCGCATTTTGTGCTTTTTGTTGGTGATTGCCCTGTTATGATGGTCCCAAATGCCGTGTTGAATTGCTGCCCAGTGCTCCTAAGTGTAGGAAGGCTGAGATGTGCCTTCTGGAGAACATATGTGTGTCAGCTGAGCTTCGCTCAGGCACGAGTGACGGTGCTGTTGGGTGCAAGGTCCATGCTAATGAATTGAACATGCATATAAAATAAGATGACTTTCAACAGAAACACACCAAACAAAATCAGGTGGCCAAAATTGTCATTTTTTTCAAGAGTCTCACAGGCCGCTAATCCTGTATCTCTCTGGGAGCAATGGTTAGAATTTGCTAATTCATTGTTCATGGGGGTCTTCATAGCACATAGCTACTGTGAAGAATGAGAATGAACTGTACTTTCTTGAGGACAGATAGAAGGAATTGCAGAAAAGTTAGTGCCACCATCATCAAGGCAGCCAGCGAGGATGGCAGTGTGGCCAGAGAGATCCCCCCACTTCTGTGCTAGGTTCTGTGAGGGAAGGTGGCCACTCTACCCAGGGAGAGAATGAAGTCTAGGAAATTAGGAAAATCGTGTTATTAATCTGTCATCGCAGCAGGAAGTGAGCGATTGATTGTTCCAGGGGATGCAAGGTGAGCTGGCACTGTTTTATGCAGAGCAAATATTCCCAGTGGGTGAGGTTTATGGCAACATCCTGCAGGAGTCCTGGAGGGGCACTGGCTAAAGGATGACAAGCTGCTTCACATGACAAAGTGGATGGGAGGTCTCATAGCAACAGTTCACCTGCTCTTATTCAGAACAGCTGGGCACTGGTCATTACACTGCCGCTTCTTAAGCTTGTGACAGAGGATGTGAAACAAAGAAAAGGGCAGGCTGTCCCAGAGGTGTTAACTAGTATAGACGGAATGGAGCTGTTTTAAGGTACAATTATTATTTTAGAGCTCTCTCCTGTTACAGCAGTCCAGATCACAGCAATCTGAGGACTATGTTGAAGTTACATGAGAAAAAGATGCATCCTGTTTCTTGTAGATAAAAAATTTATAAGCTTTTATAGTCTGACCAATCATTTCTTTTTTGTTTTGTTCTTTAAATATATTTTTACTTATTTCAGACAGGAAGGTATAGGGAGAGAGAGAGAGAAGCATCAATGATGAGAGAGAATCATTGATTGGCTGCCTCTTGCACGCCCCATACTGGGAATTGATCCCACAACCTGTTCATATGCCCTGACCGGGAATCAAACCGTCACCTCCTGGTTCATAGGTCCATGCTCAACCACTGAGCCATCCCAGCCAGGCCAACCAATGATTTCTGATAGGAGGACTACAACAAATTGAGCAAGCAGTTACTTTTTTTAAAACCCAAATTAGATTCCATACCTTTATACCTATTTACAATTGTCTTTTTCTACATGACGAAATGTTTGGGGTTTTCACTAATGGTTATATATAAGACTTTCAAAAGTTGATTTTGTACAATTCTGAAA
Source organism: Murina feae (assembly GCA_004026665.1). Taxonomy (NCBI): domain Eukaryota; kingdom Metazoa; phylum Chordata; class Mammalia; order Chiroptera; family Vespertilionidae; genus Murina; species Murina feae. The sequence goes on from PVJC01040621.1 coordinate 8,161, forward strand.
TTTGGAAGCTTCTTTAGAAGTCCTGGGTCATAAACTCTATGCCTTGACTTACCACCTAGAAGAGAGGGAGCCCCTCGTTGTGTGGGGAGGAAAGAAACCCCAGGAAACATGGATGGCCAAGGATGGATAATTCTGAAGTTTTCTTTCCAGCAATTAGAGATGAGAAAGAGTGGAAGCCATCTTCCTGTGTTGGAGCAGTGGTTAAATATGTCCTCACGTCCACAATTCTGACATCTAGCCCATATGGTACCCTCCACCTGGGATCCTGCTGTTGTCGGCTAGCTTCCAATGTGCTAGCTGGGAAGCATTCCACTGGGAATGGGTCAGATTGTGGAGCATTAACCACATGGGCCGAATGTTCTTCCTCTGTCTCTTTGTAGCCGAGATTGGGGATTTTGATGAGGCATCAGACAGAGAACACTTAGCGAAAAATAAGTACATACCTCAGCAAGATGCACTTGAAGACAAAATTGTGGAATTTCACCACAGCCACATGTAAGTCTGTTCATTGTTTTACGTTTCCCTTTAGCTGTTTCTCTCCATCCTTCCCACCTGCATGGGTACACACACAGATAGTGACTATTGGGAAGAAATATGCACAGGGCAAGGGAGAAGAGGCCAGAGGCCCATGGGATTGCCATGACTCACCCTGGAGTCTCTGAAATGCAGGTTACCCACTCAAAAGCAGCACTCCGGGCCTTCTGGCTTTTTTCTCTGTGAGACCAGAGTAACGCTGAAATTTTAGGACACCCCATGCTTTGGAATAAAAGGGAGAGTATACGCCAATTAATAGGAGAGATTGGGTAAGTGACATGGTATTCTAGGGACAAAGTGAGAATGCTGTGAAAATCTAGAACCTTTGCACCATCTCCACGTGGGTTTTTTTGTTTGGATCAGTAAAACATTTTCAAAGGAGTCTCTGTGCCTTTTGTTTGTGGTGGTGTTGTTTTAAGGAGGGCGCTTTAGTACTGATGATAATAGGAGAGAATGGTGCCTGGAACTTTGTTTGCAAGTTCAGGTCTCTTGTGAATGACTAAAAACTTGTTTTAACACGATGGTGTTTTGCTTTTAAGTGACCTTAAAGGGGACTCTTTGAGATTCAAAAAAATTGGCCCAAGCTTGAGATAGACTTTTAGAGTTTTGTGTTACACAAGCAATAGCGCTTCTGTTCTAGCTGCTGGACTTTGGGTTGTAATGAATGGAAGGTTGGGTGTCATCTGATCGGGTAGCCCCATTGTTTGTGATGAAATGCCTTTTTACTTCCCAAGAGAAGCTCCTTAATCTCAAATTAATAGACACAGGGAATTCAAATCTCCTGGCCTTTCTCTATAATTTTTGTTTTGTCAGTGGACAGACACCCGCAGAATCGGATTTCCAGCTCCTGGAGATTGCCCGGAAGCTGGAGATGTACGGGATCCGGTTGCACCCAGCGAAGGACAGGGAAGGTACCAAGATCAACCTGGCTGTTGCGAACACAGGAATTCTGGTGTTTCAGGTAAGAGCGTTTAGAACACACTCAGTTCCCTTGGTGTTGAGAGATAAGGGTTGGGCCTTCCACTTTGGTTCCATGCTGGGTGGTCCACGCTAAGACCCCTGATAGTTACTTTTAGGCAAACAGGGGAAAACTTATCTCATCTCAGGGCTTCCGTTTCTTTGCAGCCACTCAGCTTCCAGGTCCCATTTCACATGCCCTTGCTCTAGTGGGGGGAATTTACCGTTATAGATTTGTTCGCATTTGTTCACTTTGTAGGATCACAGAAATCTGTATCTCTCTTTGGAACATGTGTAATGGGATCAAGATTTTAGACTCCACAATAACCTTTTGCACACTTGCACGTGATAGTCATGTGATCCTTTTTTTTTTTTTAAACCTTATTTGGGTTTTGCATAAGCTTTTATCTGACTTCAGATTTGCCTAACTTGAAAAGTGTAGTATCCACTTGTAAGCTAGAGCAGTTTCATAAGTTTTTGAAAGCCATATCTATACTGCAGTATTTTGCAGCAAAACACACACTGCCCGTGGGTGGATTCTACCTGTGTTTTCCTAAGGACGTACACTTGTCTGCCCTCTGAGGTGTGTGCTCTCCGATCATGCTGCTAATGCCCTGTTTTATTGATTGATGCTTCTCTTTCTCTTAAGAACTTTACTGACATAATTCTTGACATGCAATAAAATGCACATCTCTAACTGTGTTCTTCCATATGTCTATCCTGGGAATCCATGACATCAAGACAACGAACATATTCACCAAACTCCCCGCCCCCACTTTCTCAAGGCTTTTCTTTTAAACACAAGTAGATAATCTGTGCTTTGATTTCACATGGGTATCGAGAAAGCATCTGCCTTTCTCATGAAACTGGGTCAGATATCACCCAGTTTTGAAGGTGTAACTGGGTGCATGACCTCCAACTTTTTTGAGCTCTGCCAGGTTTGGTTACATTTCCCCCTTCGTGTTTTACCAAAATAGCCTACGATTCTCTGCTCCTCTAGCAGATGTTTCTGATGGGCTCTAAGGACCATAGACCTGTGTCCTGAGAAAGGAGGTTAGGTGGGCTTCACATGGGGTCCTAGGGAGTGGCGTGTTGAGAGCAGGGTGGTGTTTGAGGAGGTGATTCCTCCTCACAGTTTGGACCTGCGGAAGTCATCTAGGAGTGCCCGAGGAGGAAAACATAATAAGCTAAGTATAGTTTTCAGCACTGCCATTAATTTCAAAGTTAAACCCCGTCAACATTTCTAAAAATCATAAAGGGGGAGGAAAGAAGTGCCTCACAATTGCATTAATTAGCCTTGATTGTGTTGGATGCAATCTAAATATTGAGATTTATTTGGTAATTTAATCATGTTCAAAGGCTGTATCTTGGGATTAGTCTGCTTGTCGGTACCTAATTGCTTCATTCTTAACCAACTTAAATAAATGGCCCTGGTGTTCAAATGGATAAATTCTATTTTCACTTGAGATGACAGGTCAGATGGGAGCTGGCGTCTGGCAACTGCCCCCGTTTCCCACAAGGCCGTATCAAAGATGAGGGTGTGTGAATCCTTCCCGGAGACCTCTCTGGAAGGCGGGGCCTCCCCTCCCGGGTCCTGATGGTGCAGTTGGAAGCCTATGGACACAGGAGCCAGGCCAGGTGGACAAGGGGGGGATTGCTGACCTGTGGTGTTGCGTCTGTGGATGTGAACAACAGCTGCTGGCTAAGACACATGCTGGGGAACCTCATTATGCCACATGCACGGTGTGATTTTGGCCAAATTAAAATAAAATCCATGCTGCAGATTCCACATCTATAAAAAGAAAAGAAAGCCACCTCATTGGGTTTTGTGTAAGGTTTGATAAGATCTGTGAAGTCCTCAGGCCAGTGCCTGGCACGCTGTAAGTAATGATTGCTAATTACTGTGGTGGTTGTCATGGTTTTTATTTTTATTTATCTTTCTTTTTATCATTCCCTTGGCCAGCCTCTTTCTTCCCTGGAGGCAGACTTAGTTGGAATGCCAACTCATGTAATTAGCGAGGAATCATGATCCAGGAACCGGCATCACCCCACAGCTGCACTTCTGTGACTTCTCCAGCAAAACGCTTTCTTCCCGAGCCATCCAGCACCAGCCCCCGTGGCAGTCCCCCATAACCAACGCATCCAACTCTCGTGCTGCTTATTATGCATTTCCTGGCTCACTGGCTGATACCTTTCTTCTTAGGGCTTCACGAAGATCAATGCCTTCAACTGGGCCAAGGTGCGGAAGCTGAGCTTCAAGAGGAAGCGCTTTCTCATCAAGCTCCGCCCAGATGCGAATGTAAGTGGCTCCCAGGAAAGAGGGGAGACCCTCTGAGCTGTGAGCCCTTGGGATTGGGATGGAGGCGACCGCGTGAGGGCACAGGCTGAAACTGGCCGACAGGCACCCAGGTGTCTGAGTATGTGTACAGAGGGATGCATTCAGATACTTTGTAATGCCACAGCTGTCTCTGTCAGGAGACAGAAGGTAAAGGAGAGCTGGCCCAGATGTGGAGAGGGTCCCTACCTGTGCAGACACCAGCAGCCCCTCCTGACAGCCTGAGGTCTGCCGCGTCTGTGTCTCCAGCCTCTGGCCCACCTGAGACGGTCAGCATTCTGCCGTGTCCCCAGTGCATCGCTGCCCGCACAGCAGCAGTCCCACCTCTTGGGGCCCTGCTGTTGTCCCAAACCTCAGACAGTGTGTTCTCATGAGCTAACCAGGTCCACGTCCCACAGATCCTGCAGATGCTGCTTACACTGGGACTGAGTCAGAGAGGGAGAAACAGCGTCTTCAACTGCCGGAAATGGCACTGGAGGAGATGGATCATATACCTCTGATGTCCCCAGCTGGTAGTTGGAGTGCTTTTTCCCATGGAAAAAAGATTATAAATGGATGGTGAGGCCTGTAGTTCAGCTACAGTATGGATTAAATAGGCTTTTATGGCCTGACCTCGGAAGTAGACACCCATTTATAAGTTGTTTTCCAAGGGAAAAATGCGTTTCAGTTCCATAAGGCCGATTTACCCATGAAAAATGACAGCACAACTCATTTGTAAGTTGGGACTGCACTGCCCAGAACTGTGAGATTCCCCCCGAATAGTTGGAACTGCTGGGAATGTGAGGGACTGTGGTAACTTTTGTTTATATAATACGGCCACTTAAATTGGGAGCATTCCATCTGGGAATTGAAAATTGCCATATCCCCTTTCCAGAATCAAAGGACATGCATTTTTCAGCCAAAGCGATACTTTTGTGCTCCAGGGAAAAAAAACCTGTTCATTTCCTCTATGGTCCCTGGGGCCACCTGGAGGCTTGAGCCATATGCTTTTGGGTCGAGAAGAGACTTAAGACCAATGTTGAAAGTTGGCATGGATCATGGGGGTCGGGGGGGGGATTGTGTTTCAGTTATTTTATGGAGGCAAAACAGGAATCTCAGTACTTGGATTTTTTTTAATTTTTTTATTTTTGGAAGGAAATGTAAGCCAGGTACACACAATTTATTTATGAATTTTGTCCAAAGAAATGTTACAATTTTTGCTGAGTACTCCTGGTTTCTGTTAGTTTCTCGAAGGACTTCTGTGGGGAAGAAAATGGCTGAATGGTAACTATATTTTATCATTAGGAGCAGCTATATTTTACTAAATATGGGAACGTACGGCCACGCTATGATAAAATATACAGCTGGAATTTTATTGGACTCATTTGTTTTCTGCTCCTTTTCTCACTTTTCAACCCGGCGTCTGTGGGTCACGGAAAAATTCAAAGTGGTATTTTCTCTTTTCAGAGCTCGTACCAGGACACCTTGGAATTCCTCATGGCCAGCCGGGATTTTTGCAAATCCTTCTGGAAAATCTGTGTGGAACATCATGCGTTTTTTAGACTTTTTGAAGAACCCAAACCAAAGCCAAAGCCTGTTCTTTTTAGTCGAGGGTCATCATTTCGGTTCAGGTAAGGAGTCGGCTTCAGACCTCTCCTCCCGTCATGCAGACATTTCCCCCCAAGACTTTTCCTTGTACTGTTGCCTATCGCAGCTTCTGTGCCATTCAGCCAGGAGACAAGGTCAAAGGCAGTTGCCGAGAGCCGGTGGGGGCTTTGCTCGGACATCCCAGCAGGCCCCGCGGCAGACCCTTGCTGTGTCCTGTTTGAATGCCAGGCGCGAGGCAGTCTACCTGGCCACAGTAAACTCTTAATGGGACTCTAATTCAAAAAGTTTTTCCTTTCTCTGGAGAAGCAAGTGTCTTGTTAACATTTGATGCAGCTTCATAGAATGCTGCCTAGACTTGCTCATCAATCAGGTCACTTTTTCACTCTTTCTTTCAACACGTACAGTGCCCACTGCATGTGAAGTACTCTCCTAGCCATTGGGGCTCTATGGAGAACAGAATGACCCCTCCCTTTAGAAGGCATGCAGACTCAGGATGCTCGCCTAATAACCAAACATAGAATCAAGTGGTTTAGTTCATTGAACCGTGTAAAAATTTACTTAAAGGGAAACATCAAGAGGCAGAATAGACACAAAAACATGGTTTTCCTTCGTCTGCTTTCACTGCTGTCTAGCTGAGAAAGCCCACATGTGTCCCTGTTACGGGAGGAGGGGAGTAAGATGGTGGAGTGGTGTGTTGTGTGCTTAAATGAGAACGCCTTGCTGTCTTCCCTCTCCTCTCGCCGCGGTCTTCATTTCAGCGGTCGGACTCAGAAGCAGGTTCTCGACTATGTTAAAGAAGGAGGACATAAGAAAGTGCAGTTTGAAAGGTAAGAGGAACTTCTGTGCTACTTCGATACCAGAGGAGTCAGGTCCTCTCCAGGTGACAGTGCAATTGCTGCTAGATGTCCCTGCACCCGGGCGAGGTGAGTTAGCGAATTGCTGCTTCACAGTCGCCTCGGCCAGGGTCGTGTTAGGCAGCCTCTTGGGAGGGCCCCAGGTGCTTCCTCAAGGGGAAGAAGAGTTGAAGAGAATGGGCTGAGAGGACCAGTGAGGAAGAAGAGGGAGAAGCCAGCAGAGGGTAGGAAGGGAAGAGGAACAGGAAATTATGGTGGGGATACTTACTCACTGGTGAGTCCTTAAATATTTGCAGGGTTGAATTCAAAGTATTTTTATGAACTTTTTCATTAAATCAAGTGTGGAGGAGAAGAAACAGGATTTATTATTGCTGTTGTTAGCCAGTGTTTATTGCTCGTGTGCTGTCCTGGGCCATGTTTATATGTATTAACTCGTAGTCTTCATACCCATGCTGTGAGGTCCATGCTATCTTAGTCCCTTTATAAATGTGGAGACACTACAGCTCAAAGAGGTTGAGTGACTAACCCCGGTCTCTGAGCTGGTCAGCAGCCCCTGGTCAGCTGGCCCCGGAGCCCCGGAGCTGCTCGACCTCCCAGGGAGGGAGACGCAGAGAACCCAGAGGGACGAAGACCCAAGGGTCAAGGTATGAGTGATGATGCTCCCAGGACTGTTCAGCACATGCTTTTTCCATTTTAATACATTTGAACATTACAATAAAGTACATAGACTACAGCAAACACCCATATTCTTACTACTTAGAATTAACATTTCAACACACCTGTTTCTGGAGTTCTTTTTCTTCATTCACCTGTAGCCATTGTTACAGATGTGCCCTTCTTACCAACAACCTTATTTCCCTTCTCTCCTCCCCAGAGGCAGCACCTGGCTAATTCATGTTACTTCCATTACACATCTGCATGCATCCAAAAAGAATACATAGAATAGCTCTGGGGTGTGATATATATATGATACCATATGTATATGGTATCACACTGTGCATAATTCTGCATGTTTGTAAACCCTTCCCTGATGTGAGATCTTTTTATGTGTTTTCTGGTTTTGAGGGTATTGCCTTTTATTTACTTGATGCCCTGTTGGTAAACATTCGGGTTGTGTGGTGTTTTGCTTTTAATGAAGCAAACCTGCTGTGATCATCTTCTCATATTTCTCCTGATGCAGGTCAGGGCCCTTTCTCTCTCCTCAGACCCAGAAATGTCATGTTGAGTGGGTTATTTGCATGCTCACCTTGAAGGAATAAGCCCCATACTTTGCTTGGACAATCCGCCATTCATCTTTTTTGGGTCATAGAAGAAGTGGGCCAGTTCTTTCTCTGATTCAGAACTAATTTGGATTATTTTGAAGGAAAGCTGGATGCACATTGGAATTTCATGTTTCCGTGTT